>JAVCKT010102537.1:10870-26949 GCA_032273925.1 Rhynchotus rufescens
GGGGGGGGCCGGCGGGAGGAGATGGAAGACACCCCTAGCATAAAATGTTTATTTGAATGAATTTCAAATTAATAGATCTGCGTGTGCCAGAATATAAAACAGTTGGTCTCAGCCCACCTGATCTGTTCAGTTTGTTTGTTTGCTGTCCTTGAAAAGAGATTGTGACATTACAGCATTAACATTGCTGTTTTATCACTATTTATACCAGAAGTTTCTATTTCAATGTTTTTTTCCAAAATTAATCAGAATTTTCTCCCAACTTCCTTGTTCTTACATCCCCCACTATCTCAAATTGTTTGTCAAAAGCTTTTCTAAGTTTCTACCTTTGTGTTGTAAAGTGAAGAAATCGGCAACAATTTGAAAATTTAGAAATATAAAATATAGTCTGGGTCAAGCTTTCAAATCAGGTACATTAAAGCGTATTTCAGGAGCCTCCTGAAATAGAATATAGTAGAATATTCTTTCTACTGCTGTACAGTGTTACCAAATTTAATTCTGTTGTGCTGCAGGGGATTTTTGTTTGGCTACTTGGTTTTGTACAGGAGTCCTGTCAGGAGCTTGGGGCATGTTGGGCTGCGTGAAACATGAATTTCTGTATTGTTTCTATTTGTAATTATAAATGAAGCAGGAATAAATTCCTGAAACCTAGTCCTATTTATGTTAAGTTTTGGATAGTACTTAAAACTACAATAACTTTACAAACATCTGGAAATCTTTTTTCAGCTATTTCTGGAATATTGTGAATATTTTGGGTCATGCTTAAATACCACCAATAAGAACACTAAAGTTTTGCCCCTGTATTTGAGGACTTTGAGGTTATGAGCAAAAAATATAATTCTTAGTCTCTGTAGCTCCTGTACAAAACAAACAGAGCCAAAAATGAGTACTGATGTTGGATGACTGTTGAACATATGTAGCGTCTGTGGACATAAGAAGCTGTAGGTTACAGAAATAAACTCTGGAGAGGCTAAGGAAAAGCGCTGCCTTCGACTGGAGTTGGTGGTCTTAGCACCTGTAAAACTAAGTCCTGAAGAGTGTGTTGCAGTAGCCGTGCAAGTCAGCTGGGCATGGTCGAGCTGTATTAGCATCACCGGTGCTGAAAGGTCAGTACCAGCGAAGGCAGGAAACTGCTGTTTTCCCTATTTTAGATGATTCTTTAAAAGTGATGCATAGTGAGCAAGAAAAGCTGCTTTGCTGAATGCATCTTGAAGAACTAACTGCTTTCCAAATCGTATTGGTGTGATGTGCTTTCTCCTCGTAAGAGTCTCAGAAGGTGTTCTGAAAGTTGTCAGATTGAGTTGTTAATTAAGCAAATCAAGCCATTGCTCAAAATAAGAATCTTTATTTTTAATAAAACTTCTTGGAGTTTAAGGCAGTAGTGTTCTGTCCCAGTTTGTTACTGAATTGCCTTGTAGCGTAATTCCTAAATAAATGCTTGTAAATCCATAAGCTTTCTTGATTGTTTTCCAGCTCATCATTTACATCTTATTCACTTTGACCTTTTATACAATTTATGTACCAATTGTTCCTGTTCAAAATTTTTATAAAATGTGGTTGTCCAAACAATAGGTTTTAATTTAAATTTGGAGATATGTCCTGTCTATCCGTAAAAATGATGCTGAATAAAGCAATGATAAGGCAAAAACCAAACCAACCCTGCCCATGCTCCTCCCTCCCAATACTCTGAAAACAACTGCAGTTTCCCCAGGATTTTTCTTTAAATGTTCGTATTGTACACATTGCAGTGATTATACATGAGCAAGACTCGCTGTTCATCTTGAGAGAAATCACTTCTTTGGTTTTTGATGTAGAGGGAAGATGCTGTGGACATTATCTAGTAATTTATTATTGCATCTTGATCTGGGTAATATCATGTACTCTGTTCCATATTCGACCTTGCCAGGTAGCTAATAAATGTGATTGCTATCGATGTGCAGCTGAGCTGTGAAACAAAATCGTCGTATCATGGACAGTGCTTTTGTATATGTGGCCTTATCGTTAGTGAATCCACTTTGCTTATTGCTCATTTGGAGCCATTAATACGGGAGAGAGGAGAGGAAAAAAATCCCAGCCATATCAAGCATCTTGAAATGTTCTGTCGATTCATTAAAAAAAAAATTGTGTAAGCAAATACTTTTCTGTTGGCTTGGAATATTTATGCTCTAAGAAGATCTAAGAACAGCTCTAGTAAGTCACTGTCTGCAGTGACTCATTTGCAGATACTTAAAGAAGGTAAGGACGGGACAAACATACAGGGTAGTGTCTTCAGTTCCACCTCCTAGTTGTCAGCAATCTTGTGGTTTAGGGTCAGCCAAGGTAGTGTCCAGCCTGCTGCCCTTTTTCTACAAGTCTAGCTAGTTGCTTTTGAACCCTTTTTGAACCCTGCTTTTGAGCAGACTTGGACATCTGCAGTGTTCTGCAGTAGTGCTGGATTGTGCTACTTCAGTGTGGCCTGAAAAAAAGCCCTTATTTTCTTTTGAATTGGCTGCCTAGGAATTGAAAATAATTTTTGCTAAATCTTGCTTTGAGGAGGTGAGCTGTCACTTCTTATCTTCAGTGCCAGTCATGATTTTACATGATTTTTTTGCCCCATTTTATTGCCCCTGTGCCATCATTCCACCTCCATAAGAGTCCTGACCTAATTGTTGCTTGTACAAAAGTTGGTCCATATTTTTTTAATATTCATGTTATGCCTTTCAGTACCATTCTATTGTAGTACTTTTAAGGTAAAGGAGGCATCATTGCTTAGATGCAGCACCTAAGGCATAGTGACAGAGGAATATTGACCTAATGTATTCATTAATATATCTAGTGTAAAATTCTAAATTCTTTCGTAAGTAATGATAACGCATTCAGATCTGTTACCTAGGGTGATGCATCTGGCTGCCTGCCCCATGTTTTATTCTGCACTTATCATTATGGTACCACTCCAGTAAGACCATTCTGAGGACCAGTTGAAAATTCGTCTATGTTCTTTTGGATGAGATACCTTGTCCACATGCAGAGCTCTTCCAGAGGCCCTTTCCATGCTTGTGATGTCTTTTGCATGCCGTGGTATCCTCCTCCTGGTAGAGCTTACTCTCAGTTTACTGGTTTTTCACTGATGCTACAAGAAACTACTTTTTTTTTGTCTGCTGTATTACATATTAATGACAAACAAAACAAAATCAATTAAAGTATTTTTCCTACTCCCTTACTCGGGAGTAGGAAAAAATCCTCTTTTTTTTTCCCCCCTTGAAACCGCTTTTGCACAAGGCTTCCGTACAGTTAATTTCTAATGTAGGCACTGCAACCGTCAATGCATTCATATTGAACAGGATTGCAGAATGACTAGATCAATGGCAGATGTATAAAGGGCTTGCTAACTAAATTTTGGTTGTATAGAAATATTTTTCTGACGTTTAAAATATATAGAAATTTAAATGTCTTTTTGCTTTACAAAAACAACGTTAATTTAGGCAATCCTGAGATCCACAATTGTGAACTCCGGAAATAGTGGGATTATAGCATATTACCCAACCATAACATGTCAAAACATGTTTTCCTCCTTGTTGAGTTTCCCATTCAGTTAACATGGGGACAGATTTCTTTCAAGTGCAGAAGGAAAAAAAAAAACTGCTGTGGCTTCACACCCATGAGAATAGCAGGCGTTGTGCTGAGAACCAAAACACATGCCTGCTTCCTCCTGTCTGTCGCTGCAGTCTACACGTAGGCCATAAATTAGATTTGGGCAAAGCCAGTACAGTGGCTTCAAAACAGATGCTCACAGCCTTCCGAGGGGTGCGTTAGTGAGCTCTGTGTTGAAGTATGCGGCCTGATAAGAGACTTAATGCAGTTGCCCAGGCAACAATCAAATATTACAGTAACTTTCCTCCAAGGTGTTTTCCTCTTCGGATTAACCACCTTGTGCGACGTCTGCTGCTGACATCAGTCTTGGGAGATTTGAAGATAAAAATGAGGATGATATTGTTATTTCCAGTGAAGACGCTTGCAAATACTTGATGAGCAATGTATGTCAGGATATGTGTTAGCTCATAGGCCTAGAGGACTGGGCTCGGGCAAAACAGAGCAGATTAAGGGGTAATTGATACCGCGTTACATCTTGTAATGTTTAATATCTACTGCTTGTTCTGTGACTAAAACAGAAGATTAAGGCATCTTGTGTAAGACTGTATGGTTTACTCTGGTCCTGTTTTCCCAGGTGATGGCTTCAATCATTAAAGTATTATATGTAAGAAGAAAAACTGAGTGCTGTAATTATGTGCAAATGTGATGATAGAGCTTGGGAGGGGAGGGGGAAAAATGTTGTTTTCCTCTAGTTTCAATTTTCTAAAAGGAGCGAATGTCATATTGCTTTATTCCTGTCCTGCACCAGTTCCTAACACCTTCTTTTAAGTCCAATCAAGGAAGAAAATGTTAATTATTTACCGATTTTTGTTCAGTCCTCTACAGTTCTTAAACAAGGTTAAATACCCAATGGTTAAATATTCAGTCTCTAATAGGAGCAGTATGAGCTGAGCCTAGCTCCTGACTGTGGTCCAGTCCCATCCACACTCATTGGATTGTAGAAAGTGGAGAGTTTGTCCATGCCTGTTGGCTAATTGCTGCTGACACTACCCACTTGATGCTCTGCGAGGGCAGGTTCCAAATATGGACTGTTTTTAACAAAATAAAATATATTTTAAAACTCTTCTGCGGTATCTTAAACATTTCATGAATGATGCGAGTTTCTAGCATTAGTTTCTGTCATCAGTTTCTGCCATAGGAATTAAGCCTGATGAGCAAAAGTGACCAGGACTTCAAAGAGCTTGGGGTGGTGTTTTTTTTCTTTTTTTTTTCTTTTTCTTTTTTTAGTGTGCACAACCAATTCTTAAATGATATTTTAAGAATATCATTTCTGAGAAAATTGTAGCGTTGAATCTAACAAGCCATTTCTGAACTTTTATGACAGGATTGTATGCTGCATTGTGTAATGACATAAAAAACATAATAATGTTGATGTTGAATGGGATTTTGTCACAGGAATAGGAGAAGATAAAATACAGAACAATAATGGAGAATAGATTCTGTTTCAGTCTTAATGAAGAAGTTTACTATGACAGTTGTCAGCATATAGTGATCGAGTCTAGTCTAGCATTGCATTCCTATTCATTTTCATATACAACTTCATAAGATGTCATAAAATTTATTTTTAGTTATCTGCAAGTTAACACTTTAATTATCAGCAAAGAAAGCTGTAGGTGACACTTAAGTGTAGAGCCAGCCTCAAAAGTTGGTCAAAAATTTGAAATTAGACTAAGTTGTAGTGGAAGTATAAAGCAAGTCTTCATGTGGGAGAAGTTCACAATGCTGCTCATGAATTTTAGGAAATGCTATGTTAGGTATATATTGTAGTTTTCTTAAAAATATATTTTTGTGTATTTCAGAAATTAAGAGTTTTTGAAAGGACACTTTTTCATTTTTAGGTATTTTGATTTAATTAATTTTGAAATTATAAAATCAATTCAAGAACAACAAAAGAAACATGTCTGCAACCTCCCTGAGAGAACTTCAGTTCACTTTTAATGCTAGTGATCTAATGAGCTAATGATCAGTTAGTTGATAGATGATCTATCATTAAGATGATATTTGTAGCTTATTGACGCTGCAGCTTGGCTTGTGTTATCTCGCTAAAAGAATTTGTAATGTAATAATTAAAACAAACGAATGCTTTTTTTTTTTTCTTCTTTCCTCTTCTCTCTCTCCCACAAGGACTTTTAAAACCTTTTGTGTTCTAGGTGGCAAGCACAGGAATTTTAGTAGTGTGACTGTCACCTGTAGTGACTCATGCTGGGCTGATGAGCTCTGAATTACTTTCCTGTGCTTACTGCTTCTGGATGCTGCACTGAAGAGGCCTGGCTGCTCGATGGCACCTGCAAATGCAGTGTCCTCAATAAAAGCAGAGAAATACTGGTTTTAATTTGTGTTTGGTTCAAGTGAATATGTTGCTGTAAGAAATTAACCTAAAGCTAAAATTGTCACAAGATGACATGGACAGGTGTTCTCTACCTTCCTGTTTTCCTGCTGTTTTAATATACTTATCTCTTCAAAATCCTTGGGCTGTCTTCTTACATAACCTGGGCCTGAGACCCTGAAAGGTCTGTGAACATAGCATAAAATAAGCACAGCTTTATTTTCCTCTGCACTGTTAATGATGTACGATCTACCTCATTAATCTACTTAATGTTTGCCTTTGTTGGAAAGACCCAGAGAGGCATTTTTATGTGTCTGAAATGGCTCTTGATTGAGCTTACTGAACTGCTCCTTAGGATGGTGAGAGAGGAATCTTAGAAGGGAGGCAGGGAGGCCATTCTGGCCCCAATACACCCAGTAAAGAGCCTTTTTTTTTTTTTTTAAAAAAAAACCCCAAAACCCACTAATCTTGGCCAATGCTGCCCTGCTAGGCTGGCCCTGTTGCTGGCTGGGTAGGAGCCTTGGAGAGATTCCTGTCTCTCCTGTGCATCCTACCCATAACAACAGCGACCGCTCTAATTGCTGAGGCAGCTGTTTCCTCTCCTTTCTTTCTAATATTGGCAGTAGTTTAGTGCTGTTGCCTAAACTGGCAAAGTTTCTCAGGAGAAAAAAAAAATAAGGCAGAAAGACATTTCAGCCTGGGTTTAACCTCTGTTTCTGTCCCCAAAGCCTTTTTTCTTCAAGTCCAGAATGTGAAGCTGGGCTTTTTTAGTGAAAGAATTTTTGCTAACAATGGTAGTTTCTTGGAAAATATTTTTACTTAATGTTCAGACTTTTTCTTCTATAAGCTCTTTCAACTGCAGCTCCAGTTGGAGCAGTCATGGATTACTTTAAAGCTGATCCATGGAAATGAGTAAGCATGAGAGGGTATAAATAAAATACACTTTAGCAAGAAGTAGGCAGAAGTGTTCTAGAGAGATGGATTAAAAGGGCTGTGAGCAATAATACAGACTTAAAATCTACGTGTTTGTCTCATAGGAGAAGGAGCTCCAGTTAAAGTTTAACGAAAGGAAACTGTTTGTGCTACCTGTGGCATTTGCTGCTTCAGGGCATCATAGACATAAGTGCTCAGGACTTTTTTTTTTAGGAAATTGTGTACTTTTGTAGGCACTGACTTTTCTGATTTGCTTGTTTATCATCTTTTATAGATATAATTTAATATTTCAAGACTCTGTTTTTTCAGACTTTTGGCCTTAAAGAATATGAGGAGTAGTGGGGAGGAATTGTCCTTACTGATCTAATTTCTGGTTATCCGCTATGTGGGAGGTAATAGCATACTAATCTCTTAAAGCAGAGGCTTCAGTTTTGCCCAGGAGTGCCCTTGTGTTGCAGGTCTGACATTTGCTAACCCTGACGGGGATATAAGTCTGCTTAAAGCTGGCCAGGTTATAATCCTTTTATAAGAGCTCTGTACACCATGCCCAGTAGTTCTTGTTAATATGCCCAAATCTCCAGTGACTGCTACTATCAATTTGCTTATGTATTCCTTAACTCCTCCTGTTGATAGACTTGTGTGCAGGATGTTCAGTGAACGTCTGAGCATGTCCTCACTTCGTAGGAATAGGAATATTGCCAAATAAAAAGCTGGCACAGGAGCTGGGCTGGAATGAGGTGGGCGACAGCATTGGGGTGGTGAGGCAAAGCGGCTGCTTTTAGTGGTAATGTTGGTCTGCCCTGACTCCGAGCCAAGCTGGGGTGTGCTGCAGCCTCTGAAGCTCAATGGGAATTTGTAGTCGCAGCTTTGGGCTCTGAGGACGTTTCTTGCCTGCTCTGGAAGTTTTCTGTGTTATGTGATTTTGGCTGGGATGGAGCAAGGAGAGGCCAGGAGGCCCTGAGTGCAGGAAGGCCCAGGTTGGGCAGGGAGGCCTAGGACAGGCAGCGGGGAGGGATCAGCAAAACGGGCTACTAGCGGGGAGACTTGAGCGTCTTCAAGATGTGCAGATTTAACAAAATATGATGACATGTTTCCCATTAACTTTATTTGTAGAAAGGATAGCTAATATAATTCAGCTCTTTTTCATTGAGGCGGAAATCAGTAATAATGTAAATAGCTCTCCCTAGATATTAATAACATTGAGAGGAAAAAGTGATGAGGGCATTAGGAATTCAATTTGACATATGCTTAGCCTTCTCTTCTGGCTTGTATTTGAGCATTCTGAAATTTCAGATGTTTAGGCAACCTAAAATAATTTCCTGTTGGAGTTTATTCTGACAGAAAGGATGGACTATGAATCTGAAAGCTAACTGGTGGTTGGCATCACCCAACAGCCTGATTTACTGTTTTCTTGTTTCTTTCTTGTATGCAAACAATATATTTTACCAAATATGGGGTATTACAGAAACTTCAGGTTTAGAAAAAAATCTAGGCTCTAAATTTTTGGAGAACAGAACAGCTCCAGGAGCTGGTAGCCCCTCAGAAAGCTCCGTGAATGACCAAGCTTGGCATGTTCAGCAGCTACGAGCAACAGAATTTGCGGACTGCATCATGGCTTAGTTTAACTCGGTGATCTCATCTCTGTCCAGGCTGCCTAGTAGCTGCCTCTGCACTTGCTTTAAGTGGTTTCGGTAGAGCCCTGGTATCTGCAACCCCGTGAACTGACTCAGCACGCTGTAATTTAAAGAACCTTGTCCCAGCAGGATTGGTATTCAGCGTGATTCCCTTCCCTGGAGCAGTTTCTTGTTGTTTGTAAAGCAAGGTTTGCCTTAAAATACCCAATATTCGGGTCATTGTAACTTATGGTATAGGGAGAAATAGTTTAACAGTGCTTAAAAGAGTCATACAAATACCATTGGAGTGAAAAAAAAAGTATTCAATGAGTATGTGAGTGACTGGAAGCTTAAGAAGAATTTCTCTTTTTTTAACTCCTAATACTTTTTTTTTTAACATTTTCAAAAGGCAGGGGAAAAAAAAGTATCTTGTACAATGCTGAACTAACCACTTATCCAAATAATTTTCCTAAATATCATAATGTGATAATTACATCTGATGAATGATATTGCTGGATAAGCAAATCAAAGATTTTGCAAGCCTTGCAAAGAGTTTAATTCTAGTGATGTCTGATTTTAGGGTGTGAAATCAGCTGATATGGCATAGTTTTAGTAAAATGTTACTTAAAGACATTTGTGTTAAAATAGTAACTTTTATGAATACTCCTTTGGGAACTTGACCTTACTTTAGTATGATATACCTTGTGAAGGGGAGGATTTAAAATTTTAAAATTGTTACAATTAAATAGCAAAATTGCACTGATTTGAAAACAGTCTTCTGTTCTATCCCTTGTCTTCCCACTTCCTGTCCCCCACTCCTCAGGTCTTAATGTTCCTTTCCAGAAAAGTCAGAAAATCAGAGGCTTTTGTAGTCTTGTTTGAAAATGAAATCAAAGTCATTCATACAGCCACTAGGATGAGAAGCTTTTTAGCCTGTTGGAAGATAGCTCCACTAGTTTGTCTGGTGCATTATTTTTAGTCTTGCAGTATATTCAGAAATACATTTAGAACGTTTTAATACATTTTTTTGTAATTTTGTTTTTTCTTCCCGTAGTTCTTCCACCTTTGATAGATCGTATGGGAGATGCCAAAGACCAAGTTCGAGAGCAAGCACAGAATCTTATACTGAAATTGATGGAGGAGGCAGCACCACCCATGGTACGGAGATTTCATGTAGCTTCAGATATTGGCCTCTGTGGCACTTGTTACTTCTGCACGAGCTTGACTATGAACGTGTCACAACTGTGGCTTCTGCTAGTGGCATCGGTGCTAAGGGTATTCTTAAAGGGTTAACAGTGGTGCACTGTTCAGCTTCAGTTCAAGATAAAAGAGTTGAAGCGTGGAAGTTAATAGGGAACATCTTTTTGTGAACCTCATTTTGCTTAAATGAGTGAGTTTTTTGACTGCAAATTCCTGACTGTGTTTGTTCACAGGGAATATAATTTTGCAAATTTCATTTGCAGTGAGAGAAGCGTTCATGATTGCTTTGCCTACTTGATAAATAAAAAACAGGTTGCATGTCTAGTGGATATAGAAACTTATCTCTCTTCAAACCTGAAACATTTTTGATGCATTATTTAGTTATGGGGCAGAATGGGGCTCATACACCGAAGTCTAGCAACATTGGCCACGAAACCTTACCTTTATCTGTGGAAGAGTCTTCTGTTTTATTCATATTCGTTGTCAGGAGATATCACGGCAGGTATTTCATGCCCAAGCACACGTGGTTAACAAGTGGCGTGTGCTTGTGCCCAAGAAGCTCTGATGTACGCGGCATGGAGATCTAAACCGCTCTAATTGCCCCCTACCCTAATTGCCTTTGGATAAATGCACAGCAGACCGTCTTGGAGACACTTTCACTTGTGCCATAGGTAGTAATGAATGTGGTGATGAAACTTGCTGCATATGATTAGCCTTCATCATGAATGAATTCTGGATTAGTGGTGCATCTTTCAGTCTATGAAGAGAGCCTTAATGGCTAGACTGTACACTGAGATGAGAGATACCACTCCATACTCTTTGTGGAAGATGGCCCTCAGTGTAGGAGAGAATGCAAGATAGGGGATGGGGGTCCAAGGGAGTTGTGTATATTGCTAGAGAAGATATAGCTCTTCTGGTATCCCCTCTGGAATGGGAGAATCCTGGCTTCATCCTTCTTTGCTCCCAGGACTGCTTATGTATTTTCAGTAAAAAAAAAAAAATGGATGAAATGCATAAATCATCCTCACAGCAGGGACCAAAACAGAGAAGTGCTTCCTGTGCCTTCAACCTGAGCTACAGCATTTTAGGCTCCCTTTGCTGAAGCGAAGCATCCCTTTGGAAGAGTTGGGTGGAATCCTTTTTTTTTTGGATAAGACCCGTAAGTCTCTTGCTGATCATCTCATCTGGTCTGTTTTAGTGTGTCCTTGAAAACTATTTAATTTGTCCTGCAATAAATTCCTTTGTTTTGTTGCAAATATGTTCGGAAGGGTGGGAAAGCAAGTCAGGGGTAGCTGCCTATAGGGGTGGAGGGGAAGCAGCAAAATTGGAATATATTTGGTATCGATGCATAGCTGGGGCAAAGGGAGATTGATAGCAGCTGGTGCTAGCAAGTCATCTACTGCATGAGACACTGAATTTCTCAGTTTAGATAAAATAGATTCTTAAATTGGGGTTAATTTAGTAAAAGTCTAGATTTCTCTTCAGTCTCTGCTTTGTTTTTTAGTTTCTTCCCTGTGTCTGTCTGTGCACCTGGAAAGGCTGTTTCCTTTTTTTTTTTCTGTATTTGTTTTGGATGATGGGGTAACGTTGAGGGGCTGTTTTCTTCCATAAAATCCTGTCCTTTATTGTTAACCAGTGCAGTTTTGGCAGGCTGAATTCTGCTTGTCTAAGGCTTGTTTTCTTTAAATGTAATAAGGTATCACAAAAAAATAAATAAATAAATAAATAAAAAAGGGTGGTTCAAACTCATTAAGGGGATTGTAGGTGGAAGTACTATGTCTGCTCCACAGCGTGCAGAAATAGTGCAGCATCCCCTGCTCCTTCACCCGCCTGTGCTCTGTCCCTTGGTAGCTGTGCGGGAGCATCCCTGCAGGAAGCGAAATGCCGGCGCGGCCGTGCGGGGCGCGCGCCCCTTTATAGGGTGTATGTGAGGGCCAGGCCGGGGGGCTTGCAGCCCTCGGGGGCAGGCAGCGGGGTGCTGCCCGCGACGCCTCTCATGGCCGCCGCCACCATCCCGCCGCCAGCGCCGGGCTGCGTGAGCCCGCGCGTCGCGCCCCGTCGGACACCCCGGCGTGCGGCCCCGGCAGACGGGGCGGTGAGGAGCGACGCGGAGGAGCGGCAGGGAGGAAGAGGTGACGGAGGACGCAGCCGGCCGGGGGATCGGGAAGCACCGCCAGCATCAAAGGAGAAACGGAAGCAGGACGGGAATAGATGCAGAGGAATGGGAATGACTAGGCAAGAAGGAACGGGGGAGAAAATGAAGGGAGCTGAAGCGAATTGAAAGCAAAAGTAGAAGGGCCCGAGGAGGAGCGTGGGATCCAGGGAAACCGAAATGGATGAGAGGGAAATTCTGCCAGGAGGAATATGAAGCAAAAAATACTGGAACTTCTGCTTGAGTTATTTGAAATGCTAATGCTTGTGCATTGGTAACTAGCAATTCTCTCTATATATCTTAAAGCTCTTTCTCAAGCAGTGAAAATAGATAGATTTCAGGACATTTTAGAATTTGGGGGAGCGTGGGATAACTTGTATTCTGTTTCATGTTGCAAATTTTGTGATTTAATTTTATCTGAGACATGCCTTTACTTTGCCAGTGGACCTGTCTTTTGTTGTTTTTGTAGCTGTTCTGAATGTAATCGTAGAGAATGGGTAGAGCGGTATTTCCTTGTGCTTCCAGTAATCAGAATCAATTTCTGTTTTATAGTACGTTTGGGAACGCCTTGTTGTTGGCTTTAAACACAAGAATTACCGATCCCGAGAAGGAGTGTGTTTGTGTCTTACTGCAACCTTAAACACGTAAGCTTTTTGTTTCCTTGGAGACATACGGATTCTGTCCTTTTTCCAAAGGTCTGTCTTTCTCTGGAATTACTACTCGTAGAGTCTGATTCAGTTAAAATCATAAACAGGAAAAAAAAAAAAATTTGACCTGTGAGCTTTCTGAAAGAAAGATTAAAGGTATAATATATTGTCTTATTTAAAAATAGATGAAAGCTTTGTGAGAGAGATGGAGCATGGTTCATAAATGTAAATTTGGATTTTATCAATGCTAAACTGCAAATTCTTTCACATGTTTTCTGCATCTCTACAAAAATGTCCTTCAACTTACTGTTTCTTTATTTGTTTTGCAGTTACGGGGCACAACCTTTAATTCTCAGCAAGTTGGTACCACATCTGTGTGTGCTGTTTGGTGACTCGAACAGTCAGGTAAGTATTTCATTGCTTCCCATTGCTTCAACTACAGTACTTTGAGAGAAAAATGAATTCCCAATTAATGGGAGCATTTAAGAAAAGTGTAGGAGTTAAGGGTTGAGCTTCTCTCTGACAGCCATATTCCTTCTGAGGTTTCATGTGCTAGCCCTTTTAGTTTCGTCTTCAAAGTCTGAAAGTCGTTGTTATTGGAAGTAATTGTTTCTTAGAGAACCCTTTGAAAGAAAAACTGTACAAACAATATTGTTAAGAAGAACTGTATCTACAGAGAACCTCTGAATGACACCTGTAATAACCCATTAAATTTGGCAAAGGTAACGTTATCATTTACAAAATGGCTAGGAATCTCTTAAATTGAGCCCAGTTGGCATTTGAGCATATGCAAGAACTATAGCTAAAGAATGATTAAAAACAAAGAAACTTAAATTTGAGCTGTGGTTCATAGTGGTGAACTCTGAACTTTGGAAAACCTTCAAATGGAAATGGTTGAATGCTTTCTCTGGATTTATCTAAAGTTCTCCCTGAAATAATATTTTAAAATGCTAGGAAAGGAAAAGCTAGCATTAGAGTGACTTGTATAAATAAATAGAATGGGTCTTTACGCTTATTTTCTGGATATAACAAGCTTTTTCCTTCTTATAGCTTTGGTCTTACTGTTCTGTTCTCTGGAGAATCTTTTAAATGTTTACTGATCACTAGTGGTGATGTAGTTCTTATCTTCATAGAGTGATGGTTCTTGTAGTGCAAAGAAGAATACTAAAATGACTCCAATAATTCTTTATTGGGAGTATTGGAATTTAATAACATGCATTTTAGCAGTGCTTCATGTGATATGCCTCAAAGTTTTGAGAGAGACCCACCTTTCCCTTATTTTAGCTGTTCTTACCTCTCTGTCCCCACACACCATCTTTTGTTACTCTATTTCTTGTGCTTGTTTGATACCACTTAGTAACTCCTATGAAGAGAGTGAGGCTGGTGCTCAGTGGCTTGGTCACTTTGGATTACTCTTGTGGACAGTCGTGCCCTCACTTCGAAAGAAGGGCCTGGCTAGATGTCAACACTGAGTGCATGGATGGACTTTCCAAATTGTTGCCTGGTGTGACAGGACTTTAAAAAAAGACAATCCTGCAAATGTGCTATTTCCAGAAATTTCCTCTAGGGCTGTCCTTCCTAGGATTTTTCATTGCCATCTGGACATGCTTCCCTTTGTTTAAAAAAAAAAATAAAAAGGTTACCTTGAAGTAACAATTGCATTTTCTTTTTATTCTGACCTCTCAATTTCAATTGGTTGGTTTGTAAAATAAGTCAGCATGAAGGTTGAAAATTGGTGGGTTGTCAGTAAAATGCTGGTTTTGTTTCTGTAACCCTAAAATGAGTAATTCAGTCTGTGCATTTGCAGGTGAGAGATGCTGCCATACTCGCCATTGTAGAAGTTTATAGACATGTGGGCGAGAAAGTGCGAATAGACCTTAACAAGAGGGGAATTCCTCCTGGAAGGTGAGTGAGTTGTTTCGCTTTTGTGATGCTGAGCTGCTCCCTGCCCCTGCTTTTTGTTTGTGGCTTTTGTCAGAACTTAAGAACCTTGCTGAAAACTGTTCAAAACTTCTTTGTTTTTTATCAAAAAAGTCATGATATAAGTAAAGCTAACTGGAAGGCTGAATAAAAATAATGCTAAGTAAATAAAGAAAACAGCTCACCACTGTTTATGCATATATTCGATAGAGAACTTGCTATCATCTTTTCTCCTTTGAAGCAGCATGCAGGTGCGGGACTGAAAGCAACCTAGCATTCAATAATTCAAATGTCTTCTTTTTAATAGAGGCTGAAGGTATTAGAAAAGTATTTGGGAATTATGTAATATATACTGCATGATTACTGAGAAATGGGAAGTTATTGGAAAATATTTGAATTCATACATCTTGGTTTTTACTTGGTAATGACTACTTGGCCTGAATGTAGAAGAGTCAAGAAACACTTCAGTGAACCCTTTTCATGTTGTGTGTGTCTGTGTGAGTGGGAGAAGCAGGGAGTCTGTTTAGACACATTTTTGAGTGAAGAGCAAGTGTAGGAAGCAAGTAGGAAGGTGAAAGGTGGAAAGGTCTTCCCTTCCTGCCTTCTAATTGCCTCGGATCTCCATCCTTTCCACCACAGATGTTTGCTGACAGGCCACAGCTAGAATAGAGAGGTGCTTTTCAAAGTGCTGCTTCTGAATGCTGAAAATGTAATCCTGTGGTTCATTGGGAAAGGGATGTGCACTGCACTAACTGCTGCATTTGTTGTCACAGAACACTGGGCTTCCCTTGTAAAAGGTGAAATGAAAATTGGAAAATGCTTTCTTCAGTCATTTCTGTTTACAAAGAGCAATTCATGTCTTTCAAAGGCAGGGCTGTGTTTGGAATTAGGTTAATTTATATGAAATAACAGTAGCCTTTGTATTCTCGCTTCTGTGGTAAGGGTTTGTTTCATTAAGAAAAACAGACAGAGTTGGGAAAGACTGTTTTTCCAAAAAAACCCTTTCAAACTCCTTATTGAAAACACTTTACTTTTTTTTTTTTTTTAAGATGAGTTAACCCATTTTTGACTGATGTAACACTTTGATTCTTCATCTCACTTTCTCAGTCTTGGGAAAATGGAATGTATTTAATAAATGAGTCAGAGCATCAGAATGGACAACTTCACTGATCAGACCCATCTGGGAATGATTGGCTCTTTGTGGTAGAGTACTGAGATACGATAATAGGAGAATGGTGTGGGATGTATTGTTTCATGTTCTGAGCATGTATCCATGGACATCATGTGGCATCATTGGAGAAGTCATGTGACAACTTGTCCCGCTGTTACTTGAGAAACGTAAGTGTATAAAGTCACATTTGCATACAGAGTTCAGATGTCCGAAGTCCAAATTTTATATCTTTGGTTTTTTATGCATTTACATTGTACTTACTGTCCTACATGGCACTGTAAGTGAGATGATATATGTGTCTGAGACGAAATTGGAATTTTTTTGAGGGAGGAAGTAGTAACGTTTCACAGATGCCCAGTTTCCCTTGTTAGGCTTCTTCAGGACACACAGGACATTGAGCCACAGAATGGCTGTCACCCTTTCTTCCTCCTCATCTTTCTGCTATTGCCAGGGGAGCAGAGCTCCCTGTTCTTTATTCCTCCCCATTCCA
>JAVCKT010102570.1:0-26920 GCA_032273925.1 Rhynchotus rufescens
TATCTTTAGCAAACCCACAGAACTACAGGATGGTTGAAGTTGGAAGGGATCTCTAGAGATCATCTAGTCCAACCACCTGCTCTAGCAGGCACACCCAGAGCACGGAGCACAGGGTGGCATCCAGGCGGGTTTTGAAGACCTCCAGAGAAGGAGACTCCACAGCCTCCCTGGGCAGCCTGTTCCAGGGCTCTGTCATCCTCACAGTGAAGAAGATCTTCCTCACATGGAGATGGAACTTCTTGTGTTTCAACTTATACCCATTGCCCCTTGTCTATCACTGACCTCCGCTGAGAAGAGTTTGTCCCCTTCCTCCCTACATTCACCCTTCAGGTATTTATACATATTAATCTGATCCTCTCTCAACCTTCTGTTCTCCAGGCTAAACAGGCCCAAAATGGCCATGTCTTGGAGGAGAATGGTAGACTCCTTTACTTCCTGGATCTCTGATGTCTGTGTGCTGTGGCTCTCAGCAGTATTAAGACTTTCTGGCATGCAGTTCAGAAGGTGAAGGAAAAGGCTGGACCAACCCAAAGAAACTCATGGGATGGGAGCAGAAACAAAGCATTGCAGTCTGAATGGTTGAAGTTCCTGCTGCACTGAAACTAATTGACTTTTCTCGCAGGGGAAAAAAAATAATAAAAAGAAAGGTAAGGTCATCTAAAAGAATATGATGAAAAGGCAACCAATGTGCTTTTTTTTTTTAGTGTCTTTCAGAATTGTGGGATTTGGGGAACACCATGAGAATGAGACACTGTTGCTACTGTATTTTTAATGATTCTAGGAGCCAAAAAAATCTCTTTTATCTTAGCAGGAGACTGAGCAGAGGCCAAAGAAGTAACATTCTTTGGTAGCAGTTTTCAGTGTGGTTCTTATCTGAAATAAAAATGTATTTGCTATTCTTGGAGCATTATATAACACAGGTTAAATAAACCTGAAACTCTACAGAAATGCTGCCTGTAGAACTTATTCAGAAATTACTATTATTAACCTTTTTTTTTTTGTATTTCTAGGGAGCGTTCTATCGTATAATTTATTCCAATTTCAGCCAACTAGGATTAGGGATAAAAATACAAAACATGATGTGCACCAAGTTGATTCTCTTTCTGAGTAAGAAATAGAAGTGAAACTGTATATTTCCTACTTTCTTTGATAATATAATGAAATCTATGAGTAACAATGGTGCAGACCTCCTACCCCTGTCTTTACTTTCATCATCATTGCTGCTCATTTAGAGTGAATAACTGCAACTTCTTATTGTAGTCAAGCAGTTGTTTCCCAGTGTATCACCATTACAAACGCGCGTATGATAAGTAATATTCTTCTAATCAGCTTTCAAAATGCCTGCAATCTTCTAATTGTGGTGCAAAGGGCTGCAGTCTTCTCATGGTGCTGCATCATGCTGCAACATAAAATCTCCAAAGTCACTGACTCAAGATAACCTTAAATAACCTCCATTTGCAATGTGCCAGTCATATGCATGCTAGTTTCCTTGATCAAAGTAGTATCTGATTATTTTGAAAGCTTCAGGAAAGTTAAGCTAAATGAGCCTTTTATTATTCCCCTGACACAAGAAAACCAATTTACATATTGATTAAAACTTCTCTTCAAAAGTTAGTGCATTTTTTGATGGAGCTTTAATGTCACAGAAGCAGCAGCTCATCTTGAGGATGAGTTCTAATATGATCACACTGGGGCTTGATTCTGCTCCCCAAAATATAGATGTAAAAAGGGATTAACGCATCTGAAGAGTTAATGAAGCTGTAAAGCTGCTGTAAAAAGAGAAGTTATGCCACTGAAATTAATAAATACTGCTACTGGTGATTAAGATCTTCTTAAAGAAATATTGTGTATTACTGATATATGACCACATTTTTCCAGGTGATCCCAACAGTCTTCTCTTTGGGTGAGTTTCTATAACACAGATAAAACAGGTGCAGACATAAATATTAGTTTTGCAAATCATGACGGAAATATTCCAGAAATGAGGGGAATGTAAGTGATTTTTGTGCTTCCAGTCTGCACACTAGGAATCCACCAATTCCCATCATTGCAGAATAAAAGCAAAACTATTTAACCATTGTGATAGCACCATAGCCACCAAATGTCTTAAAAACAGAGGTCCTGCACAAGGGACATTCAACTAGATGATCTCCAGAGGTCCCTTCTAGCCTCAGCAGTAATAACAAGGCATTTTCTTGTAATTCATAGAGAAAGTCTGTAAACTGCTTTAATGTATAGATTATTTTTCAGGTGCTTACTATTGCAGATTGTAGCAGGTGTTGATTTTTTTAATGGTCCCAGGTTAGAAATCTTTGCTTTCTGTTGTCTAAAATATGATCTAAGAGTGAAAAGAGTTGCTGCTTTCCCTAGAGAAGGAAATAAAATAGTAATAGAGAGATCAGGGCAAGTATCAAGAACAACACATTTAAAATGTTGATTTAGAAGTTTATTGGCCACACTTAGCCCATAACTTGCTTTGTTACAAAAACTCTTAAATACTTTTTTTTTTTTCCCATCAAAAGAGAGAAGAGGAATGGCCCTATTTTCCTATTAATATCCTAAATCTTTCCTGTTCACATAAAAAAGAGCTGTGTTTGAGTGATATGTGAACACATGCCAGGGTTTAAAAATTCCTTTGCTGTAGGCACTGTTTCCCTTTTTATTGATGTCTCTTTTGAGAATCTGGTATATCCCAGCAGGAGACAGAAAGAGATTTGTTTTATTTTAATCACAGTAATGCTAATGCATATTAATAGACTTTTAAAGCCAAAAACAGCCACTATAATAATTTAGTCTGACCTTTTAGAAATATTTTTGCCTAGTTACTTCTTGAGTAAAGGGGAATGCTTTGTGCTTTTTACAGGAAAAATGTGATTTTACTTGCGCATATGTTTTGGAGCATAAGAATGACTTGCAGATCTGTAAAGACAGGAGAGAATTTTGTAATGTGCTAAAAATAATGCTTTGCAGGACCAAGTTCCTCACCGTAAGTGAAGCCAATTTGCAAGTTGTTGGAGATATTACAATGCAGTGTGTTACCAACGTGGACTATCTCCTCTGCTTAAAGCGGTATCTGAAGTAGAGTGTAGAGTAGAGTATGACTTGAATGTCTATCCCTGGATTTGTATTTCACTTTTTTGATCATCGTGGAATTCTTTAACTTCCAAAGCAAAGGACTAACCAAGCAAGCTGTTTCTTTCTAAGGATGCTGATCTTTCTCTTAGGAGAGAAGAGCTTTGCCTGAAAAAAAACAAGCAAAAATAGCTTTTTATTGATAACAGTGGCTATGACAGTGTGGTACAAGACTAAGTGAAAATTGCACTGAAGTCTGTATGCCCTGAAGCTCATGTTTGTGAATATGGGAAACATCTCTAATGGTTTTCACCTTCCATCTTGCCCAGGTAGAAATGTCTGTCCCTCCCTCCCCTTTCACCTTACCGATAGTTTAGATAACAACTTGAACTAAATATTTGTCTTTCCCAATACAAGAATATCGTTATAGGAGGTATTATTTTATAGTGATACTAAACAGAGTAGCTTTTACTTTCCCTTTGTCTCAACACTTTATCATGAGTTGCAAGAGGAGAAATTTCCATGCCTACATCTGCTGTCTTTTGCTTTAAAGTTGATTGTGGCTAATCCTAAGCAACAGAGACTCAACAGCAGCAATAAAGTCCCAATGCTTTTAATGTAGGATTAAATTCAGGTGCACACATGTTGGAGAATATGTTTCTGTGGTGATAGCAACTGAAACAAATGTGGTTTTTTTTTGTTTGTTTTTCTTTTTTAACCTTACCCAAAACTCAAACCATGACTCAGTGATTGGTGTTCTTAAAGGTGACTCCTTCTACTTTTCTTGGAATATCTTTGTATCCTCTACAACACACTGACATCCATTTAGGACCAAGGGAAGCAGAGCCATTTTTTCCCCCATGTTTTCTCCCATATTTTTCACCCATATATCTCCCATTTTTCCCCTGTCCACTTACAAATGCCAGCAGGTCCTCTTATGTATGGGATGATGGGGTTCTTTGGTGAACGCAGATGCCAGCAGGAAAGAAGCAGCCAAATATTGACCTCCTTGAAACAGAAAATACTGTGAGTGAAGCTACTCAGAGTATTACAGCAGGGATTTATTTAGGCAGTCTAAATACAACATTAAACTGCCAGAGCAGTACTACTGTCTGGTGCCGTTTTCTTTGTTACTATAGAAACACTGTAAAATCTCAACTATTCTTAGTTTTGTATTCCAGAAGCAGAATAGACAAGCAAGCTAGCAGTGGCCAAATGGGGCCAGAAATCAAAGTATTTTTCTGCTGTATTTCAGTTCTAGCTAATTTCTCTAACTTTCAAAAGGATTCTATAGTAGTGTCAGAGTGAGTACATGGATATAGAACAAGTGGGGCCATTTGACATAAATAGTATCTTGTGGCCTTTCTTTTAGGCTGACTTTTCCTTTTGATCTTTATTTTTCAAGATTTGAGGTGGGCAGTGCATTTTAATATGCAATATTGATCTGAATAATATATACTGTCGAAGTAATTTATTAAACATTGGTAGATAAGAGCTGAATTCTGCTCTCATGTATGCTTATGTTTCTACCAACATGCAGCTGTGTGTCTCTCTCTGCAAGTTTCTCTAAGTATGACTACAATCCAGTCTACATACATGTGTTTCTTTAGTGCCATGTTAATATTCCTCTTCCCAACTTGAAGTTGCTTAATCTTCACGTAGTTAATGACAATGGATTAACTTAAAGTGATCTTCTGAGTTAAATCTGTAGTTCTTGCTGTTAAGTAAGCCCTTGTCTAGCCTCACGATCAATCCAGTTCCTAAAATGCTATTTTTCTTCTGCTTCAATTTTGTTCTCAGTGGCATACCTGAAATCCTGTTAGACTCTATCAGACTTTGTAAATATGGGGAAAGGGGAAGAGGGATGAAACTGCAGGATACTAAAGGAGTATAGCAGCAATTTGACGTTCAGAATTTGCCCATTTCCATTCAGGCCCCTGCAGCCAGTGGGTCTTAACCATCATACAAGTTTTGTGCACTGATTTGTTTCAACAAAATTTCTCAGTTGAATCCTGCCTTCAGCTATATCTGTGCTTTTCTGTTACAGGCTGGCTCGAACACTCAGATCCCATTTTGCCTTATCTTTGCCTTTTTATTTTTTTTTTCTTATGGTTTAATCTGCCCGCCCCTAAATAACAAGAACTTACAAATGGTACCTCTGACTGAGTACCTGCACTGGTTTTTAGTTCAAACTTGGTCTACTTCAGCATCTCCACAGGGGTGTTATCAAAAGCATCTCACTGAAACAGTTTTTCTGGGTTGTTTTTTGTGCTAAAAGCATCATCTTTTCTGTATATACAGTGTGTGATGGAAGTTTAAATGGGAAATAAGTTGTTTTCCTATACTGACCAAAGATCTTGTTGTTAATTTGCCTGCAGTTTCTCAGTTTATTGAGGACAGTGATAGCTGGATCATCATTATTAGCTACATATATCTTATTTTTCCTCAGCAGTGCTTTTTATGACTATCTATACATCTACCATGAGTGGACCTACAAAGAATTAAGGTGGTAACAGGAAAAAAGGATGACTGGAATAGCCTGTATGCCTGCCTGGTGTTTAGAGGAACAGGAACAGACTGTAGCAGGAAAGCATTAGAAAAATAATAAGATGCTTGTGGAACACGTATGTGATGCTTTAGGGTCCCTCTGGACACATAGTCAAATGCTGTTCCTATATTTCAGTAACTGAACTTTCCTGTGAACCAGACCTTTCTCAATCCTACTCCTACCCCAGGAGATATGCAGTCCCAGTGTGAAGAAGGAAACACTACAGGCAAGAGAAGGAAATCAGAATACCATGGAGGCTGAGCACAGAAATCATGACTTTGAGTGACGGTTGTCACATCTAGGTAGTGAGCTGTGACACAGCAGAAATTCGTGATTCTGTGTTCCTATTCCTAACTTTAAACTTGCATGAACGCAGTATATATTTAGTATAAATAATATATTCTAAATGTTATAAAAATGTGTTCAAATTCGTTGGCTCTTCAAGAGTGTTCAATGAGAAATTACCTCTCCATGCTATCTAGGGTAAAATAATGTGCTTTTCAACACTGCATGGCTTTCTCAGATGCTGTTACTCATGTTTTCAGAAATAACTCCTGCATAGCTAAAATACGTATTACTAGTAAAAGAGCCAGCTTTATAGAGAGACACTTTAAAGGTTTTTTTTTTCATATTTCCAAAGCAGATATACATATATATATATAAAATGCTTTACCCAGTGATTGGGATTTTTGCAATATGAATGAAAATGCATTTCTGTCTTATCTCATGTAGAGACTAAGTCTGGCACTAAGACAAATTATGCCTTCAGATTCTAGTGTCATTGTGTTTCAAAAATAGTTTCAAAAATCCAAGCAGCTGTGCTTCATCTCCATTTAAAACTTTTTATAGTTTTCAGTTTTATAGGAAATTATACTGACATTAAAGGTCACCTTATCTCTCATTATAGCAGGAGATCTTTTTAGAGACAGTCTTACCTATATTGTATTGCTTTGAAAAAGGACAGTTAGCACTCATTGGCTTGCCATGCTGTTTTTTCTCTTTTATTGGGAAGCCCACACGAGTTAAGAATAGTATCCAAAGGCCTCCCACCCCCCCAGAAAAGATGTATGCAGAATTACAAAGTATGAGAGTCCTTGCTTTATGTGACTACTAAAAATACAAGGAATTTCAAAGGAAGTAGTTGCTTAGGAGCCATGGGAGAGGCACAAGTCTTTGAGCGAAATGGCAAGTAGTTAAGATTTTCACTAAGACTTGGGCTAAGCATGCATATATGAGACTCTTCAGAGGGAATTCATCATGTTAGAGTTCAAGTAAAGACACTGCTGCCTTCCAGGAGTGGTTTCGTGTCCCAGACACCCTGGATTTTGCCCATATAGGGAATCTTAAGGTGCTTCTCTACAGAGCCTATACTATGCAAGACTGCACTTGGCCTTGTTTGAGAACATTATTCTTTGAATACTGATTACAGTTCAACACTGCCTTTTGAGTCAATAATAGCTGTGATTTTTTTTTCTTCTATAAACTTGACATTTCTTGGAGGGAAGATTTTACACTGTGCTTGTCACAGCAGGAAAGGAACACCATATAACCTTGCACTGTTAAGTTCAGGCTGTTAGCAAACCAAGCAAATGATAGGCTATGTCAAGGAGAAGCTTCTCACTCAGGCATGCACGGGCTTGCGTGCTCACAGCCATGCCACCAACTGATGCCTGCCCCAGTTTCCACGCCTTGAGCTGGCACATCTGAGCTGGGGAGAGATGATCTTCCTCCAACCAGTCTTCGTGTCAGCCCATGGGTGGCAGCTCAGTTAGCACAGGTAGAGGTGCTATCTCCAGCACTGGCTACCACACCACGTTGGTCAGCTCTGCAACAGTGCTCCTCTGATCTCTGCTGAATGCCTTCACACTTAGCGTTGGCCCAAGCAGGTGGGCCATGCCCATGGTGATAGCCCAGCAGAACATTCCAGCAGCTTGAGATACTGCTGTCTTCTCAGATCCATGGCCCATGTTGAGTTTCATGGCCATTTCTTCTTAGTATTGGCCACACTTCACCATATATACTTTGCTTCTGGCCAAGACAAGGCCATGATAACTGCTGTGTAGCCTTTTCATATGTAATCAACTTATATGATACAGAAGTTGTTCATTTAAAGTCCATTTTAAGTTATCACATTAGTAAACACCCCTACCACCATAAAGCAACATTTATGTATTAAAGCCGTTGCAGGGCTGGAAAATCAACCATAAACACAATAAATATGTTCTTTATAGGTGAGAATATCCCCAAGCAGAAATGTAGCAATAATTTAAGGAATACACTTTGGAGTTTCATGTGTTCTTTCCTATTGCCGTAGGTGAGGACAGGGATGGCAGATGGATGGGAAAAGGATGGAGAGAACAGCAGAGATAATTTGATATGAAAAGAAGTATAGAGGTAATTTGTTCTCCACCTTACTGGCAATTCTACAAAGACATACTTTCTTATTAAAGCAAAACTGACTATTGAGAGAATACAATGAATCCCACTTTTTGCAGCCTTGACCCTAAACATGGTGATTCATGGTAAATTACCTGGCTACCACATACTTCTGCTTTTAATAATCTAGCGACAATAATAAACGTGCCATATGCTAGGGATGAAGATATTTCATTGCTTCTCTCTCTAGTTTCATTCTCTGGACATTTCTACTGGAACAAAACCATCCAAGAAGTTGCCAGGAAAGCATAAATTTAGGGAAATACTGTCATTTTAAGATAATGTTGTTCCACATGTAATATAATACTTCTATAATTATTAATTGTCTGGTGTAAGTTTGTGGGATTCAACCTTTCTCAGTCTATTTCTTCCCTGCACTTTTCAGAATCCCTAAAGGAGTCAGTGTATTTTTTCAAAATCTCTGTTAATAGCAAGAGGTGCTAATTGAAATGCATTTTTCTACTTTACAGATGGGAAGAATCCCAGGTGTCTTTCTCCTCCAAGAGTAAGTTTGCAAAGTTCAGCAAGTCTGCTCACAAACCGTCTTGCACCACGGCTGCTTGCAGCACAGCTCTTGCAGGTCCTCTTAATTGATGCTGTATCCCCCATCACAGGGATGGTACAAGTGGGGTTGTCATGAATTTCCTGGCTGTGTTACTCCTGAAATGAAGCTGTGTTTCTAGCATCATAGTGGGAATGACAGGGAAATTTCTCTTTGTTGCCTTAGTATTTGAAAGCACTGCCAGTGGTGGTTGCACAAGATAACCCTCCTCTTTACCCACCTGGACCCTACATACTGTGTGCCATATGTCCTCCATACAGGCTCTTATGCTAAACTTTACATGTTCTTAAATTTCCTTTATGAACCAGAATGTGTGTGTGAGACTGAAGCTATCCTGGGATTTCTGACTAAACATTATAACTTCCACATGCTTATGGAGCTTTATTCCTGAAACATGTTTTCAAGAACTCCATAAAAGATTCATCTTATGCATAAGAGACTTTTTTTCATCTGAGCTCATGCCTATGCTTCCAGTGCTTCCAGATTTATTTTGTTCTGTTTTTAATCTTTTTTTTTTTTTTTTATCTAACAAATGCCTTAATGGTGACTATTTTTGTAAGATGACTTGAGTTGTAGTGACCCCTCTTTGGAATGAGGATTCCCTCCTTTCTACTGCATCCTGCTGATTTAACATCCTGCAGGGAACGTCCTGGTTTTCCTTACTCACATTCCTAAAGCTTGATCCCTCCAGGGCACTGCTAAATCATACTGTCAAAGCAGATTCGACCATGGAGCTTGGGCTCATAAAAATGCTTTTGAAGAGCACCACTATTTTTGCCTTTTGAAACATTCAGCGGCAGCAGATGTCAGATATTCTTTGAAACATTTTCACAAGGGATGATGTAACTTCTCCTTTCTACCTTTTCCTGTCCTCACCTTCATCTCAGATGCTCACAACTTCTGTCATCTGTCCCAATTTATATTCCTTCTTCCTTCAGTTGACCTAAAATAAACTCTAAGCCCCACTTGACTCCTATTTCACTTCCCAGAATTCTGGCAATATAAAATAATCAATGAATAAATCACTAGCCTGAGAAATCTCCATGGCTAAAAGGAAATACATGAATAGGTCCATCTCCAGGTACTTCCCTTTCATTTCTTCCTCCTAACAAATGCATTTCCAGGTTCTGTTGCATTACAAGCTGCAGCTCCCTTCTATTTGCAGCTGGCAAAGCTGCCACAAGCTAAAGCAATGTCTTGTAGACTGTGTTGGTGTATGTGCATTGCTTCTTTTTTCAGCTCTTTTCAGTAATATTTGTCCAGAGTTTGAGCAGAGCTTTAAGTGAACGTCTAAAATCTTTCTATATAACATGTTGGAGCTAAAGCTGGAATGTTTTGGCTTGGGACAGCTATGCACAGATGTGAACATACAGGCACATAGGAAAAAAAGAGGTTAAAAAAAAGAGAAATTGCTTATCACCACTAAAGAAAGATGGAATATGATTTTGGATCCAAATTTGGCACATGATTCACCTCGTGCTGTTTCAAATATTTAAGTCTCTTCTTGGACCTGCACAAAAATAATTGTCTAACAGTCTAGTAAACTAGTTCTCTAATTGTGTGAATTATACAAGATAATTTGTCTCATATATGTTACTAAATAAATGTAACCATAACTGTAATTAGCAAAACTGATAGAAATCAATTTCCTGATGGTAAAAGCTGTGGTGTGTATAGAGAAACACTTTCACATTCCTGAATAAATTGCGAGCATATGGCTTGAAAAAAAAAGTGCTGATCAGAAGACAAAACAGTTTCAGTAACTGCATTAAAGAACATTTCCACTACTCTTTCTGAAAGTTTCACAAACAACCAAAATGCAGACTTGGTTCTTCTTGGAAATAATTACATTATCTGACAAACCATCCCCCTCCCTAAATGAATAACAGCAGTCAATGAGATTGAGTTAACATTGAGATACAATCTGCTTGGATGATTCTCCACCTGCTTTGGCACTGTAAAGCAAGAAGGGATGGGTTCAGCCTTGAAGTTTCTTTGGCACTTGCATGAGTCCTTTACATATGTGCTTATTGTTTGCCTAACATAAATCTTATTAATTCACTTTTAAATTTGCATTCCAGGCACTATTTAGATTGGTCAAATATAATTTCTATAAAAATACCTGTGAGGAAACATTATTAAACAATAAAACAGAGAAGAAACCGCCAATGGTGATGTCTGAGAAATCCAAGAAATAGGTGCTGAAAAGGTGTAGGATTTGCTGGAACTGTGTATTTAATTGCTCTGAGTGCTGACTCTCCTCCTGGAGACCCAGGCTTGGAGTAAAAATCAGGAAATATTTATTAAAAAGGAAAAATGATTTGTAACCGTTAAACTAATTATCTAATGAATACAAGACTTTAGTCCGCTCTGTGCCATCTTAGTGCCTTTTTCTTTTTCCAAATAGAACATGAAAAAAAATATGACTTCCCTCTTCTATCATTTTTTTTGAATTACAGCTGGAAGAGATTTGTGTTCCACCTTTAAATTGCAGTGCATGAGATTGACCTTTCTCTTGATAACACAGCAACAAAACTTCTATTGATTTTATTTAGAGCCAACTGTGGACTCATAGGGATTTCAGAACAATTTTGTAGAATTGCCAGTATTTCAGGAATTTCATGTGTTTTCTGCTGGACTGGGTGTACATTCGATGAAACTATGATTAATATAACAGAAGTTATTTTGGAAGAAGAGCTTTAGGTATATGTGAGATGACAGAGCTTTTGGCCAATCTTAGTCTTAGGGCAGTTGCTTCAAGCAAATCAACAACATAGACTCAGATCTAATAATGCCTTGGAACTTTTGGCATCTGAGTTTATCTTCAGGATTTGGGCTGTTCTGATACAGAAGTAGAATTTTCTCAGAAAAATCTAAGCTGTTTTTCCTTTTTTTTTTTTCTCCTAATTTTTCCTCCTTCTCTGCATCTAAACTTTGGAAGGGGTATGCAACATACTTTTAAAGAGATATGACATTTTCAGTGCAATCTTCTGTGAAAAATAATTTTAACACAAAAGAAATAACTGAACTATTAACTGAACTAATTAACTGAACTATTAATTGAACTAATAACTGAACTGAATATAACTGAAATATTCTGGGTATATAAAGCCCAGATTATATTTTTTATGTGAAAATCCTAAGAAAGGCACAGCAGGGAAGCAAATCACAATTCAATCTGCTGCAACCTGCTTCTTGGTTACTTCTATATACCCCGAGTTACCTTCTGACTGCAATATCTTGTGTATTCAGGGAAATAGCTCTGCCAAATAACTATACTGTCTCTTCTTCCTCATCTTCACTGTATGTGAAGGAGAAATATAGATCACCTCCAAAGCAAACAATTTGAGTAGGAGGTCTATGTGCACAAGGCTTAACCTCCTTCAAAGCAACAAAGCCAAGCCTAAGGGCAAAGCAATCTTGCCTTGCCACTTTTCTGACTAAAGGCTGCTGGCCTCACCTTTTTTCTTATTTTGATAGCAGTGCTTGTATTGCTAAACTGCTTCAGCTCTCCCATACAGCAGGAAACTCTTCATTTTTGCTGGTTATCGGCTGTTTGTATATTGAGGTGACCTGGTTCAGCGCAGAGGCCAGCAAGCATCAGAGAAGGCACGAGAGAATTGAGAGGGCGAAGAAGAAAAGAGAATGTCTGCAAACAAAGCAGGGCAGGCAGGCAATTGGAGACCATGTGGTGGGATTTCCTTTCTTCTGCAGTGACAAGGTGTAAAATTAGCTTGAGCCGAAATGCTGAAATTTATGCTCAGCCTGTATTTTCTCCTTCAGGAAAAGTCTACTCATGACTTTTACGTGTACTATACTACCTTCTAATGGGAGCTAGTAATCTATTAAAAGCATATTAACTTGACTACAAGGATAACAAAGATTCAAGGACGTCACCTCCGCGGGAAAGATGTTGCTCTCTTCGTGACAGTACTAAGGAACTGAAGGATTAAATAGGATAAGTGACACAGAACAATTAATGAGAAGCTAGAAATAAAAATATATGTCCTCTGAATGTGGGAGTCATGCATTTACAAGTCCATGTCCTCTATATTGTGACTAGGATGGTACAAAATGCTTGGCTGGTGTTAATAAAAAAAGCTTATCTTTTGCCCTCACTGTTAATATAGTTTCTAATGGTTGCTCTTACTGCTGTTACTTTTTTATTGACAGAATAAGGTGATGTTTTAACAAAACCACTTTAGTTAATAGAACAGCTAGAAAGGAAGCGTGTTGAAATGCATGTAGAATTTTGTAGACACTTAAGGTGTCCTCTCAGTGCTGTTCCTGACTGAGCTGCAGCAGCAGAATATGTCAAAATATCAGATGAAGCAAGATGGTTCCCAGTGGTTGGGATCTGATAGGAAAGAGGGATATACAGAGGATGTGATAAGAAGGCAGCACAACCCAAACCCTCTCAGCTGTGCTAGTGAGGTTGAGAACAGCTCGCCCCAACTACAGGTTGCTATTTCTGAGGTATTACATCTTTTTAATGGCGAGGTGGAAAATGATGTTTACTGTTTCCCAACACAGGAGATGGCTAGATCATTTAAAGGCTGAGAGAAGCTGCTGCTCAAGATTCTGCTGACCCACAAAGTGAAAGGGAGTCAGCAATAGCTGCGAGTTTCTGCCCCTGGAAAAGCAAAGATGTCATCATGTCGTCTGGCTGGTGATAAAGAGCTCTGACAACTGTGCAGCTTATGGGCCACGGACTAATCAACCCTGGCTTGGTGCATCTTGCTTGGTAATGGGAACTTCAAAAGGATGTTATCAAGCGACAGTGAAAGTGATTGTCCAAAGCCATGACATCGAATGTAGGATAGATTTTAAAATAAAATTTTAGTCTCTAAAGAACTCGGCAGTAAAGGAGCTGTTGTTGCCTTTGTAATATTAGCACTATATACTATTATATCAGTTTTGTCAGACAATTAGGTTCTTTTTAATATATTGAACATGAAATTGATATATATATATATTTACATGGATATCGTTCGGATCTTGCTGGAATAACACAGATGAATATATATATAAACTGTATGCTTCTTCAATATTTAAGATTTATTTATAAACATTTACCTTCTGAAGGTATCTTTGACAGGTGAAGTTCAATAAACTCCTGACATACAGTAGGAAATTTACTTAAAGTCATGTTAAGACAAGTCAAGGAAAGATCTCACTGGATAGCTAATATTATGTAGGATCATATGTTTCATTTCTTATTTAATAAATATAAGCTTGTCTTGTTGTGGCCACTTTGCTAAATACCCATTAGATTTGCAAGTATTGCTTACAATTTTAATACAGCAATACTCCCTTAATTATTCTTTGGTTGATATACAAATAAGTAGGTTGATATACAATAAGTAATTCTTCATAACTTGCCTTGTTCTTATTGCTCTAATTGAATATCCACATGCATTCTGAATAGCTGTTATTATTTGTTTAATATCTAATAATGTAACAGTGTGTATACGTTGGAGAGTGAGTTGAAATTTTTCCCTATTAGAAGCATTACTGCCTCTTTGCTGGGTTTATGTTGTCTCAAAGTGACACTAAGATTGATAGTTACCGTTAAAGAAGAGTCTCTTGGGCAGAGAAAGAGACACATGAAACTTCTACCAGTTTGTGACGTGCTGACAATGATGAAGTAGCATGAAATGTCATTGTACCCACTTGAGTGCAGTTGTAGGTGCAAATGTTACTTTAGTCTATATAGACTAAGGCCTGGGATTAAAGGAAAGGAAAGGAAAGGAAAGGAAAGGAAAGGAAAGGAAAGGAAAGGAAAGGAAAGGAAAGGAAAAATCCTTTCTGCATGGACTCCTCATTCCTGAGATTACTGCACTTATGATGTTAAACACTCTCCTTCTGGTACATAAATTGAGATACAAAGTTGTAATCTATGGAAAAAAGTGAACCAGATGCTACAGAAATGTAGATCCACACATGGAAGTGTGCTACACCCTTTCACACATTCACACAAATTTTCACCAAATCCTCCTGAAAGATGTCATTCCTGTCCCTGGGCTTTGTGTGCTTGACTTTACTAAACCTTAACTAAATCTTTCACTGCAATCAATGCATCCACATGCAAAGACATGCTAGGACATGACTATGCTGTTTGCCCTGTTCCTCCAATGCCTGACAAATGAAAGAATAATAAAGTGTAGAAATGATCTGAATTATAGGAAATAGAAAAAATATAGATTTGCCAAAATGTATCTTGAGGAGAGCTGTAATTTGGAGGAATGTATTCAGTAGGATATCACTGCTGACAGAGGAGGGAGTATGTGATGGAGAAGTAACTTCTGCAATAGTATCCTGAGCAAAAATTAACATTAACAGGAAATTCAAAAGTTTTTGTTATCACCATGACTTTAGAGATTGGAAAAAAACCCAAGAAGGTGAACATAAATATGTTCTGGTAGCTTTGGGGGTTTTTAGACAAAGAAAAGTAATATAAAAGAGAAAAAGAAAACATTCATTGAGCCACAGTTAGTCTCGCTGGTGTGAGTTTGTTTCAGATAATTATAGATGCCAGATGCATGTGCATTTTTGTTAATATGTCTGTATACAAGAATCTGGGTTAATAGAAAAGTAGGATCATAGTAGATATCCTTAGATCTCCTCAGTGTTCTGGACATACACTATTTCTTCAGAGACAGTAGAAAGTATATCTTCCCCAAATAACAGAGGAAAATATTTAAAAGGCAACACTTTTTTTAATTTATTTTTTTCTGACAACCATGCTCTTTTCAGGAAGACTTAATGCAGTGTCTAAAATAAATTGGAGATTAAATAAAGATACTAATATTAGCCAGGAAAGATCAACAAGTTTTAAGGGATGAGATTTTAGACCTGTCATGTGTGGAAATTTTGAAGATGGTTGTGCCAATCCCTTTGGGTGGTTTTGAAAGAGTCTAACTACCAGTTTACTTCACATGGTCCTCCACTACTGATTTAGTCAGTCTAACAGCTTGTTAAATCGATGTGAAAGATGCCACTGACGTTGTTGTGTTTAACACAGCAGAATAGCCAGCAAAATGCTTGGAAAGATGTGGAGAGACAAAAGTAATTTGCCTGTTTTGAAGACTAAATCTATTCCCTTATATGCTAAGAGAATTAGGCTGCATAAAATGTGTGCTGTAAATTGGTTTAACAAGATAGTTATTTTCTGGAAATTGCTATTTTCTCTGCAACATTTAAAGTAAAAACTCTTAAAGAAAAAAAAAATTAAGGTAGTTGGAATCAATCTGCCTCCTTTCAGTCAAGTCAATGGAGCATTATAACGTACTCACCAGCTAGTGGTAACAGCCTTTCCAAAGCAAGCCTTTTCACGTTCTTTTAATCAGGAGATTGACATACTCAGAATCTGACATCACATGCTATATCTTCTTTTTAACAGCATAAATTCCTTGGGACAATTACTTAGACTGGACAGAAAGTCTTTCTGTTGCTTTCCTGGGTAGAGTCTCTCATGAGGGAACCCAACCCCCAAGTTGCATCTGATTTATAGCAGTATATCTGGATGGACAAACATGCAGAGACTTGTTAAAGTAAAATGTTGTATTGCCATCTAATAGTTAAAACAACCAAAAGGAAATGTAGATGAAGAAAGGTATAGATAGTAAAGACACACTGAAGTCAAGGACAAAACTCATTGACTTCCAAGGAAAGGAGTCTCCTCCTAATGTACTTAACTGTAGGTTGCAGAAAAAAAGATATGTTTTTTTTTTTTCCTATGTGCTTAAGAAGAAGTAATATTATTTCCTCTTAATTTCACTTCACATCCTATGATGTTGATGACACTGTGCAATATGTAATACTGTAAATGATTTTGCCTGGGTAATTATTATGTAAAACTGTAAATGATTTTGCATCAGTAATGATTGTTTCTTAAAACCTTTAAACCTTTTCTTAAAACATGGGCAATCACAATTATTATGCTGTAGTTCATGTCTCATTAATAACTTTAATTCTGTCCTTCTAAAGACCTTCAGCTTTAGAAAAATGAAAAAAAAGGCATAAGCTTTGCTATATGGCAAATGCAATCTTATATCATAATGAAACTTACCCTCATTCCCAAACACTGATTAGTACTGTTACCTTTAATGCACTACAACTTAACACATATGAATATCACACTGCTAATCTCAATTTCCTGCTTATAAAGAATAATAACTACTTTTAATTCCTTTAGTTCTTGTTCTCCCCTCAAGGATGTTTAAAAACATATACCTGTGAGAAGTTTGGAATATTTCTAATAGTTTGTTCCTTTGAAAACTCTGTTGATAAAAGAGGACAAATGAATGGTGTTGGAAAATATTCAAACCAATGTGTGTGCACAGAGGAATTAGTTATTTCAGCCATTTAAAAATGAAACAATATTTTGTGAATTTAGATAAGAATAGAAAGAAAAGAGGGAAAGAAAGGTATGTTTAGTAGTAGTCTTGCTCTAATCACTAGTGAGTGTGCATAGGGAATATGGGCATAAAAATCCACATTTTTTCTAATAGTAAAACTGCATTTTAAGTGTTTGAAACTTACCTGAGTAACAGAAAAACTTCAAGGAACAGGCTTTTCCTGATGGGTGCATGGCACTGACTAAATTGTTTTGTAAGCTTTTTCACAAAAGATGTCTAATGTCACAGGAGGGATAAATGTTGTTGGGTAATTACTTTAATATAGGATTTCTTAAATTAGAAGTGCGCAATTCCTGTTGATTTAAAATGGCAATATGTCACTTAAAATGGCAACGTGTTTTTTTTCTTGCTTCCATGGAATTAATTCTTTCTCTAGAGATATAGCAGAATTTGTCCCATAACCCATTGTTATATTCAACCTTGAATATGTCTTCTTTTCTGGACTTTTTTTTTCATTTGGCCTGATTGCATCTACCACCTTATGCCCAGCATATTCATTCAGGACAAATAGAGCACACAGGGACTTGATAAGAAAAAAAAAAAGCTGATTTAATTCTTCCTAACCCTTATCAAGTCAGTAGTGGAAGCAAGAAAATCACAGTTTTGCATTGTTCAGAGCTTTGTATTGATTATATTGTTTGAAGCGGTAGCACCTACCTGCAATTAACCACCTGTACTGCACACACTGTAATTGGAAAAGTTGGACTAAAGACTAATGGCAAGAAAAAAGTCTCCCAATAAATATCTAAGGGGAGGCTCCTCGGAACTTCTCCCTCTTTATCTCTGACATATTCTTTCTTGTGCCTTGTGCACATACACATGTGCACATACTTCTCCACACTGTCCTTACTGGCGGTAGGTATTGATGGTATTTCATAGGATGTAAGTGTGTCACCCTGGCATTTGTTAGCCTAACTGAAATGCAATTGAACCTGGAATAACTGGAAAAAACAAAGCTATTTTTTGGTCTTCAGACTGTAGCTTTGTTGTGAGAACAGTTTTCAGTCTGTCTCTTTGGGCTTTTTAGGCTGCAAACCATAGCAAGCAGGGATGTTCTCTGTATCTGCATGAATGGTTCTCAATAGCAGGGTAAGAATTATTAATTCAAAAAAAAAAAAAAAAAGAATTGTCTGTATTTTGCTCTGAAAACTCTCATGTGGGAAGTGAGCTCACTTCTGTATATCGGTTTCACTGTCTGCATAAGAAGTATATTGCTTTAAGGTGTCAGAACACATAACAGAATGCAAAACACTGCATGAGAAATGGGAGAACCCAGCAAAATAAATCTATTTAAGCTAATAAGACTAACCTACTCAGTAGCATTGTTTAATGAATAAAAATCACCTGGATTCCTTGCTAGGATGTATTCTACCAGAAGCATTTCTACTAGAGGTAGAACCAGCTGCACAGTTCACTGCTTTGTAACAGAATGGAGCAGAGATTAATAGGATACTCCCGACTATTTGTGCATGTGTATGTGTGTTTTTAATGAAACTGTAAAGATACTCAATGAATATTTAAGAAAATGCACTTTTTGTGCTAACTGCTCTGTCTCCCTCTTGATAAGGAGGCGACCGCAGCAGGATCTGAATCGCAGTCCACCTCTCGTCACCAACTAATTGGAATTCACAGCCACCTGTGGCAACCTAGTATCAAAAACTGCAATAAATTAGAACCGGTTAATGGAAAGTGCTCCATTTAATTTCACAATATAACAGCCCCCGAAGTAATTAATTTATATTATAACACATAATAAAAGCATGTTAAAATTAATTTTTTGATTTGGGGCCTAATACTACTCCTGATAACTGCAGCTGCATGACAATTCGCCCGTTTGGAGAAAAGAGAATACAATTTTAGCCAAGTTTATGAAATACATATTACTTCCTAGGTCATTATTGCTTAATTAACAGTGCAACAAATGTATGCCAGGAAGCTTCAGAAACTTGCTGCCTTCTTTTTAATTAACTTCTGATGGATATTACACTTCTTGGCTAGTTGCATGAAGGGTGGCATGTCAGGGTGAAGATACTTCTGTTGTATACTGGTATTCTGAAATCTTCTTTTATGGATATTAAAGGTGTGGATTTGTTGTCTTGGGTGATCAATGCGTGGGTGAAACAGGTTTCAAAACAATCCTGAATAAGCAACTGTGCAGCCGTGCAGCCACGGGCTGACATGACTCTCTGTTCCACTTAATAAACTATCAGGAAATAGAATTAATTATGATCAACTGTGCACTAGCACAACAGTAAAGCTCTGAGATACCTGGGCTTAGAAAATAGGCAGCGTGGGTTCATATTTGTCTACAGAAGACTATGACTATAAGACTAGATTAAATCTAAATGTAGTCTAGACTAGACTACTAGACTAGACTGAGACTACTTCATATACTTCATATACATTTTCTACTTTAGAAATATACTAGGTTTAAAATACATTGAAGTAACATTGAAGATATTGGCAGCAAGGTGAGCAACCATTGTAATAAACATTACTGGAGATAATATAGACGTATAGAAATACTATAGAGAAAATAGACTCCCATCATTATTTTTTTTCTCCTTATTTCTAGCATGTAGCATCAAGTTCTGGTTTGAGCATAATGCAGATGATCCAGTATCTGCCTTATCTGAGGATTAAACAGGAGCCAATGGAAGTAGTATTCTCTGCCTAGAGAGGTGGCTGGTGTACAAGACTGCAGAACAAAACAAAAGCAACAAGAAAAATAGTCACAACTGAAATGTCTCTATCAGATCACCTGTCAGCCTGCTTTTGTGTGTGATTCTTGGTCATTTTTGCTTTGCTTTCTTTTTTAGTCATTGTGTCTGCCTGTAATTAAAAAGCAGATAGCAAAGCAGTGTTATTTGCCATGCCCAGGTACCTCAGCACTAAACAAAAATAGTAAATTTAACAACTTGCTGCAGTCATCATATATCCTTGAACTGTGTTTTAATGATTCTAGGGTGAATCGTGATGATTCTGGTGAAATTCAAGATAGTCTGCTGTTTTGGACCAAAAAAAGAATCTGTCTTATGTCAGTAACTGTCATTATTTTTTGTATTGTTAAATAATTTTTAAATGTTGAATGACTCTCTCTCTCTCAGATTTGAAAGATATTTTTTGTAATTTTTTTTTGATTGGTGACCTAAAGTCTAGACTGAGATGTATACCCCTGTGGTATCTCCATGGGTGAAATAGCAGAAATGCAGAACTTATCTAGATACAGAGAGTTAGATGTTCGCTATCATTTTCTGACAGTCTAAGGAATAAAAATGCAGCATGGCATCATGATGGGCCAGTTCAGTGTTTTTCCTTCACTGAAGCCTATGAGAGACCAGTAGGCAGCCAGGTCTATCTGAACAGCTAAATCCACGAAAGTCTTTAGGTGCTTAAATAGTTTTTGATTTCCTCAGTTTCTGTTACAACTCTAATATTGCTTTTCAGATAATTGACTGCTATCTTCTTTCCCATCCAGCATACTTACAATAGTGCATAAATGTCTCAGCTATCTCTAAATAACTTCAGCTCATTGTTCTTCTGGATTATATAGCAAACTTTTCCTGCATGTCTTTATTGTACGTGTATTAATCCTTTCCCCTTGCTGTTCACCTACTTTGCTCTAACATTCTATTCACTACTGTCTTCTTATGAAGAGCAAAAACTAATTCACTGGTCATCTGTAGACCAGCCTCAACCATGGACCTCTTAGTTTATCATGTATTCCTCCTTTGAACAAATGACCTGGAAAACAAATTCTTTTTTAAAAAAAAAAACAAAGGAACAACAACAAACCACAAGAGAAAGGGAAGAAGTAACCACAACTGATATTACCTTTCCTATAGATGATAGGCAGGTCAGAAAGTATAATCAAAGAGCAAGAGCTATGCCAGAAGGGAACACCCTCGGAATAGGGGGAAAGATAACTGAAATTCATTTCTGAGTCTTTTTTGTTATTGTTGTTGCTTTTCACTCAGAGGGTGCATCGAATGTGACAGTCCTGCTGCTTTCCCCCGCTTATCACATAGAGAACATTTGTGCAGTGAGAAAAAAGCACTCAGTAAATCTCAAACCGGTGCTCTAAGAACACATTTTCTGCAGAGTTCACAAGTTCTTTCCTAAAAGGATTGGGACCTTTCCTCACTCTAGGTGCTTTTTGAACAAGCCTAAAGCCAAAATATGAATTAACTGGTTACTGGCAAAACCCTATTTTGTCTTGCTCCATGGGAAGCAAAAATGGTTTTTTTTGTGTGTGATTTTTTGTTTGTTATTTTTTTGTGCACAGCTGTTGAGTTCTTGAAGAGATAGGAAGCTTAGCCAAAGGAAAGACATAACAATAAACTACTGGTTGGATTGCTGGACAGAAGGAAGCAATATAAATCTATGCTTGATACTCCGTTTCAGGATGTCTTATAATTATCTTAAATCTTCCTTCATCTTCTTCCCAGCCTAGATTTTTTTTTTACATATGAAAAACATAAGATAAGGTCTTTTTGCTGCATGCTTCCTGGATAGAAATTCAGCAATTCAACTGAATAATGACAAAACTAATTTTTGATCTGATACAGCCCTTTTGGTGTAATATCTTTTATACCCTCAGGGAGAAGAAGGGAAGGAGCAGAAAGAAAACAGACCCATTCATCAAGAGCTCCCAGCAGCCAAGGGAGAGGGCCAACCACCGTTTTGTCTATGTACTGATTGATAAGTGACTTGTGACATTGAGTTAGTGGTGGTGCCACTAGGATATAACTCAGTAATGTAGTGTCTTGTCTCTCATTTTCACCACTGGAAGCATTCTCTGTCTTTCCTGTGCAAACTTCTGTGGCAAAACAGATGTGAAAAAAACAACAACAACAAAAAAAAGGCTCTGTATTTTCAGCTCAGCTGGTAGCATACAACCTCAGAACATGCCAAATACATTAGGAAGTGGCTTCAGAGGAGGAAAACAACTCGTAGCACAGTGTGAAAAATTTTCTTCTTCAGCAAGCTGTCTATAATTCCTCTTTATGTTTCATATCCTTCAACCCCCACTGCCTTCATGATACAGCAATAAGATAAATATACTGGGAGCTAATGAGATACAGTTTGGTGCAGTCTCAAGCATTCATGCATATACTTTTTTACTCTCAATGCTGAACATCCTATTCCAACTTTCAAGTATGATAATAAGATATTTTGAGTTTTGCTGAAAAATACTTTCCCACACAGGGAGCTATCTTACGTACTATTGAGAAAAATAATGCAGAGATTAGGACAGAAGGCATCAGACACCAGTACAATTTCTTCTGCTGCTCAAATCACCCTGTAGGATATTGAATAAGTCTTTTTTTTTTTCCTATATGTATATGAATTCTGCAAGATTACATGCCATGATGCCATGCAAATATCTGCATCTGATAGGCTTCCTTCCTGCAGTATTTCGTTATTTTGTCAAAAATGAATGCTTTCCTCCATCTTTCTGCACCCAGTGTTCACCAACAGCTGTGATTTAAGTTGTTTTTCTGAGACTGGGGTGAATAAACCCAAACTATATAAAAGAAATGAAGAGGAAAATACCTAACTAGAAGAAAAGACCCATCAAAACTAATAATGGAGTTGAAATAGGACAAGTAATATTTGCTGCCAGCAACTCCATAAGAGCAGAGAGAAGAAATATAAGAAAGATTAAATAAATAATCCCATGCTCATAACAAACACTTGGGTCCCAGGTTAATTCTGGCTTTCATTCAGCAGTCTTCTAGAAAAGTAAGAGGTCTGCCACAGGCGGTAGGAGCTGCAGATGGAAAAGAGCAGACCTAGCAATTCAAAACTGTCAATCGTGGTGAGAATATCTGCTATGTTCAAACCGGTAGCTATCTTAAGGACAACCCAAAACTCAAAATTTTATGTACAGAGTGAAATAGAAACCTGGTCAATGTTTGTACAGGCTGAAATAAAAACCTGATTGGGGTATTCTGGAGAATGAAAACCACAGAAATGGATCTCAGTGATGGGCTGCACCTTTATGAGGTTAATATCCCTCCTTGCTGTCATGTTGCCACCCCTGCTTTGACCTGCAGATATCTAGATTCAGTGCAATGCTGCTCATACCTGGTAGCTACAGTCAACTGGAAACTCTCAGAAATGAGTCTAAGTCAAATGATGCTCCAAAAGATCCTCCTAGGATCCAAAACTCTAAAGTGATGCTGCTGTACGCTGCAGGAGGAATATTATTTTGTGGTGTTTGGTAATGCTGTGGACAGTGGGAAGAGTTTTCCCAGGTACCGTTGACACTGAGCTATAGAGCATTTACTATAAAGTTGGCCCTTTTTCCCTGACTTTCTAAAATCATATTCTAGGAAGAAAATGGCTCTTTTCCTAGACTATTTGATGCTTGATCAGAAACACGAAGGAATTGGGAAATTCCATTTTATATATCTGATGTATTTCAAGCTTGTTTGGGTGTGGGCATCAATTTGTAATCATCCTTTTCTTAAGCAACATGTGCCGTTAAAGCCTGACTGACATTCATACAAAGAATGTCAAAAAAAGTTGTATTTAATTGCATTACACAAATTCATAGCCTCTATTGCCTTTCCAAGAAGAATAATCATATGAGAAGGGAAATCAAGTCACAGAATAAATCAGATAAGCTAACTTGTTGTTTAGACTCTTGAAATACACTCCAAAACACTCAGATTAAATTTCATCTGGAAACCCAGTGAAAGTCATTGTGAAAGGCATGATTTTAAAATTAACTATGAAGAGTGATCTGAATATATGTGTGTGTGTGTTTGTGTATGCATATATGTATACATATATAGTTAATTCAGGTCATGAAGTTTGGCTGCCTATAATGCCTGAAAAGTCTGTGTTAAAGCTTGTTTACATAAGCAATGTATTTGCATCATAGTTTCTTTAGTCAATATCTCCCTTTTTTCTCTAACTGCATCTACTAAATTGTTGTAACTTCCCCAAATGTCCTGAATAATGGCTTGGGCTGTAAGGCCACTGCAGCTTTTCACAGTAGAACTTAATTTGAATATTTGATGCATTGTACACCCATTTAATTTTTCCTATTAAGGGCTCAAGGAGTAGTCACACCAGAATACAATAGGTAAAATATCACAGGCTGCTTTCGAAGCTGCCTACTGAGTCTAATATGAACTGACAAGGAATTTACCTATAAGTAATTTTAAATGGTCGCTGGTAATTTGGGAGATCAAGAAAACTGAATGAGGGATGAAAAGTAGGCCATTAATTTGAGTGAAAATTGAGAAGAAACTGTACTATTTGTCACTCTCCTTTCAAAATCCTCCAAAAAGTTCGTGTTGTTCCTGGCAATCTCTTTGGTCCACATAGATAACTGAAGCAGAATTATTGCCTCAGTTTTTGAGCTGTTTTTTACATATTTCAGTCGCATTTAGGACATAATTTTAAAAAGGCAGCTTAAATTGAGGATGGTGGATAGTAAGATTAACTTGAAGATCTGTGGGTAGGATCTGCTCATAAGGTCATTGCAGCTTTTGCAAGAAAAAAAATGCTCCTAATCAGAGCAGATATTCTGTTTGTCTCATTTGGCTTGATAACCTTCTTTTAAAGCATTAGGAGAAACAGCTTCAGTGACTCAGAGAGAGCAGATTGAGTTATGTATGTCTTCTCAGAGGCAGTCATCAGTGCCAGGTGCATATTAAATGTATGTGAGCGTCTTCATTAATTTTATTACCTCTGGCACAAATTAGATGGAATTAACTCTAGCATGTGTCTGCTGCTTCAAAAAAAAATGAAGATGGGTTTTTAACATAATCACATGACTTGGAACGGTCACAGGAATAACAGATTACAGCACTACCTGGTAGCACGGCTCTAACCAAGGGCTTGTCAAGCTCCTAAGGTTAACAGAAAAATTATCTTGGGGTATGATGGATGCAGTTTTCCCAAGCTGTTCTAAACTTGTGCCAGCTACTCACAGTCCTCATGTTTTCATCTTCCCATATGCACTCACCAGAGCTCAGCATGACCTCAGGAAGGTGATGGAGACTTCTCGAAAAGCTGGACCTGGGCTCACGTCTTTGCATCACCTTAGTGGTAAATGAGAAGGAGATGCCGAGCTGATAGTGCTCGTTATAAAAATCACTTACACAAAACAAGCAAAGAAAATGAAATAAAGGAACATGTCACTACTTTGGTGACTGGAACCATTATGTGTTCTTGAGGGTCCCAGTTATGTTTTGCTTTGTGAGGATGCTTCTAAACCTATGTCTGCTCTTTGCTGTCATGCAATTAAAATACAGTCAGGTGATCTAGACTCCAGTCTGCCTCCTTTGTAAAGTCTCTTGAACAATATCAGGATCAGAGCCTTATCACTCACTGTCCTTATAGGATGATGTGAGTAGGGATCTAAGAGGACATATTTACAGTCATATACTGTTATACAGTATTACTACTAGCCTAAAAAACCTCCAGAAAAAAAAACCCACAAGGCTGGAAGTGGAAATTACAGAATTACAGAGGATGAATCCAAGGATAAAAGGAACAATCTGGAGTTCTGGGGCCTTATAATAACTGTACCTGAAAAATGCTGGCTGGGAGACCTTAGGGAAGGAGAGGGAAATATTTTCTCTGATTAAATAATGGAAAAGTGGCAAAATCCCAGGAAATGCTGCCCAGAGTCCACCCTTAATTATGTTTCTTGGGCCAAAAGTCATCAAACATATTTTAGTAGTAGCAGAAGATTTCTAGCTATCCTCTTCTTTTAGGATAAGAAAAAACAGAGACAGTTCTTAAGAGGTAACTAAAGCTAAATAAATTCCCAAGTCATAAGAAGCTGTAGGGGGGACAAGAGAACAGCAGACATCATTTGCCATTGCACCACACATAGATGGACTCAGATCTAGTAAAATGTTGGGCATCAGTTGTGTGACATGATACTTCCCTCCTCTCAGATAAATTCCCATGTGCCTGGGAATTCTGGATACAACAGCTGCAGTATCTCAGCTTAAAAGTGGCTATTTGGGGAAAAAGAGAAGGTAAAGAACAGACAGGATGTTAATGAATTATCTTGGACAAATGCATATTGCCTGTAGGTCGTAGGTAGGACTATCCCGTAGTACAAAACAGGCTTCATGAACAATTTTACAGTATAAGAATGCGCAGGAGAAATTGGACAAGCAAATGTAGGTAAAGACAGAGATATCCTTTGAAAAGAGAGAGGTTTGGCTAATTAACTTAGGACTGCTTAACCACAGATAAGCAAGTGTAGTAAGTTTCCTGTAGATAGATATCAGGAAAAAGCAAAAAAAAAACAACCCAAAAGATAAGGTAGGAACCTGTTATGAAAATTATGTACATTTACTTTTTTAGCAGAAAATAAAACTCAGTTTCCAGCAGCCACGATTTTTTTTTTTTTGAGAGCAGATGAATTATGAGCTCAGCTTTCCAATTTTAAATTTAAATAACTAATTTTTCCTTCTTCACGTGAAACACCCTAAGGTAATTTAAGAATGCTTGGCTGCGGGCATGCATCCAGATAAAACACATAATAGACCTAAGGAAAGCATTCTCTTGCCTTAGTTACAGACAAGAAAACTAGATGTTATAACAATCAAATTAAAGTGCCATGGAAAAGGAGAAAACAGACTTGCATCAAACAAAATAACCAGCAGTAATTGTGAATAAGCCATCTGCTTCTCATTAAATGATTAAGCGATATACACAATGCAGTGATGCAGTGTACTGGACTGAAAGAAGATTTGAAAGGAGTTGCACGCATTTTGAGATCCCTTCCAGTGAAATTTTATCTCCATTTCCTTGGTGTATAATGAAAAAAAAAAAAACGATAACAAATAATTACATTACTGTCACAATCCTGATATGGTTGGGGGAGAGGATCTTAATTATCTA
>JAVCKT010102644.1:0-26877 GCA_032273925.1 Rhynchotus rufescens
ACAAGCAATTAAGCTTATAATAGTTTTTAAGGGTCAATTAAAAACTATATATATACACACATGAATATGTTCATACACACACAGACATATATGTATATAAAGATACGCTAAATAATTTAATTTAAAATGTAATAAATAAAACCAGATCAAACAGTAACAAGCAAATAGCTGCACACTTTCTATTATTGTTGCACAGAGAAATCAGGCTTTTGGTGATAAGCTTTGTCTTGTAGATTTTTACAGATTGCTACTCTTCTTTTTCCTAAGCAATGGACAGACAAGGATTTAGCCAAATAAGAAATGTCTGTAGAAATAGACCTTCACATATTCTTTTTTTCCTTTTTTTTTAATACGTTCATTTACATTATAGCATATACATTTCTAGTGAATGTATTCAGCTGTTCTAAGTGTATTTACTTGCATATTATCTCTTTATTAATTGCACTTGATTAATATCCTTGACTTCTTCAAAGGGTGGAGAATACTAGTGCTCAGATACAGTATTTGTTTTCTTACTATAGAAGATAAAAGTTTTAAGAGAGCTTCGTTTTCAGAGAAGGTCTTAGCCAGTTTATAACAAACATAAGTGCTATCAGAAATCCTGTACCCCTCGTGATCACAGGGATGCTGATCTGTAAAGTTCTGAAAGAAGGTATGTGTGAAATGAAGAGAGCAAAACAGTTCTCTTTAAAAAAAAAAAAAAAAGAGAAAAAATAGTTACCTTTTTTTTTTTGGCTCTAAAGTAATGCACAAAAAAGTGGAAAAATGAAGGATGTTGACTTATGCATAATGGAATCAGAATGAAATATTATATTAGAATGTATGTGGAAATATAATCCAAAATTAATGAAAGCTAGACACTCTTCTATCACTGAGCTGCTTTAACAACTTTGGAAAAGCAAATATCGGGGTTAACTAATGAATATTAATTCCAAATTAAAACTTTTATCTATACTTCACTCACTGCAATGTAATTTTCCCTACTGTTTTCAGGTATGCTATATTTAATGAGTAGTTATAGTTATCCTTTCATAAATGAATTTCAGACAAAGTCTCCAAGAGCTTATTATCTTTTTGATAATCTTTCCAGTAGTATCAAAGAACCATCTTGTTCTATAAAGCTCGTTGGACAAGTAGCTAGTGCATGTAGCAGGTTGAAGAGGCAACAATTAAAGCCTCACTCTTGTTTCTTAATGCTGCAGAAGCTGCTCCTTGGATCTCTAATAGTTAACTAATGCCTTCAGTTAGCACTAAATTCCTAATTAAATATGATTGTGCTTATAGTGGCAGAAAGAGCTCTTACCATTCTTTTGTCTGATTACATCACTTGCTACATTAAGTTCATTAGGAATATTAAGCAGTGAATAAAGGCCAAGGGAAATGAACCATTTTTAATGAATGATGAATGAGACCATTTATTGAATAAGGAGTAATAGTTACAAAGGATGATTTGTTTTTTTTTCTTTGGTTATCCATTACAACATATATATTTCCATGTGGATTTTTTTTGCTGTTTTTATTTTGTTTCATCTTTTTGGTTTTTTTTTTTTTAATATTTAGATGTTTTAGGGTAAAAAGAAAAAAAAAACTAGAGCTCAAAATCATCCAACATATTTCCTTTCAAAAACTGCAAGAACAATCAGTTAACTGCGTATTTCTGCTAGTGAAAAATGTTGGGAGGGAACAAAAGATACTTGCCTCAGCCTATATCGTAGGATTTATATAGATAAGAAAAACAAATCTACCAAACCTATGAAGAAACATTATGTAGACTAACTTGGAAACCAAGGACTGATCAGAAAATTCAGTGCTAGGGGCTCTAGGAAAGGAATCCACGGTGTTTGCCCAAGTAGATCTCAATAGTGTTACTGTGTGACAAGAAGGTAGATGATCTCCTATCTGTTGATTTTCAATAATTTTGTACTCTGTAAGCTTTAATCAAAATTTTCTCTTCCAAAGAATCCTATTGGTGACCAGTGTTTCTCCCATTAACTCCAAAAACAGCCCTTAAGTTGGCTTTATAGAATAAGTCGTTGCCTTGTGTGTGTGTGTGTCATATAACACGTATCATTGATACCACAGAAGACTGGAGGTTGGATGAAGCCCTTGGAGATCATCTTGTCCTGCTCAGAGCAGGGTCAGAGCTAGAAGAGGTATCCCAGGGTCTTGTCTAATAGAGTTGTGAATACCTCCAAAATCATCGAAATCTCAAATTTATCCTACAGCATGGGAAGGTTTCTTGTACATCCCCATTGTCAGTCTCCATCCTAAGGAAGACAGAACCGTGCTGGGTCTTTGGGAGGTCAAGGTTCATGCTGTCAGGTTGAGCATATAATCATTCATCCCCACTCTGCTTGACACTCAGTCTTTTTTATGGAGTAGTTCTGTCCTGCCTTTTAACTTCATCATCATTTCAGTGGCCTAGTTTTGCAATCATTTTCTGGGGAATTGACAGTAATTTCAGCTGCTACCAGCGCTTGTGAATCTCTTTCCTTAGGCGGAATCAGGCAAGAGGTGGGAGCATGCGAAGTAGAAGGAATAAATCATGTTTGCAGAAGCTCCTGGTAGCTGTGAGACTGTAGAGCCTTGACATTTGCTATTACGGAACTTTGACATTTACTATTTTTGAAATAGATTCCTTAACAATATTATTTAATAATATTTCATGAAGTAGCTTCCCTGCTGTTTCTCTGTAGCACAACCTGTATCTTAGGGAGGGGATTGCATTTTAAAAACACTCCTTAAAGGCAAATCCAACAAGTTGATGTAAAAGTTCAGTTTCTGAAATTTCTCATGCTTTGCCTCGTGTTTTGCCTGCCACCTCCAGCCAAAACGTTAACCTTGCGACGTTCCTGAGAAGAGCAATCAGGTTCTACTGCACTAATCCTGCTGGAAAGCAGCAGTTAATCATTTGCAGGCTTTTAGAAACAAGTTTGAGCAAGAGTGTGGCTTTAGATAGGGAACTTTTCAAGGCAGAAAGCAAGGCTTTTGGTATGAAAAAATGACCCCATACATCCCAAGTTGTGCCAAACGGCTAGGATTGCTACTTAAACTAGAAAAAATAGTAACATCAGAGTTCTGTACTAACTTCCTTGCTGCAAACATTGATGGAAACATTTTTAAAAATCTTTCATTTGGACTTGCAGACATTTTTGCTAGCCACTTCTTTGCGTTTTTAGCACTTTCTCAGGTTATGGCCCTTTTCACAGGGTAGAATGGAGCAAAGTTGTTAAAGTTGTCAAAGTTGTTACAGGCCAATATATCAGCTAATGTGTCAAATCCTGCAGATTCCCTTTCTCAGTGCCAGCTTTCCTGAGAGGCCCAGGGCAGTAACAAGTAGAGTCCAAAAATCAGAGGAAATTTCCTGCAGAGATGTTCTAAAATCATCAGCATCAGAGCATTATATGTATGTGCCTATGTATGCTTATATGTATGTTCTTATATGTTTCTTATATTATCCCAACAGAAAAAAAAATCTAATTGGAATATATAGTGGCACCAAAAACATACATATCGTTTTTTCTACTTTCATTTTTATTACCTTTATTTCTCCTAAGAGTAAAATATGAAAGCTCTAATTAAAAATCTATAAGTTACACTCTATTCCTGCTCTACTATTTATGATGTTTTAAGCAAAAAAGAGTAAAATCCAGAGGCCTTTAATCCTCATGCCATTATTAAATTAAAAAAAAAGGCATAAATTCAACTTTAAAAAGGTACTGACCTGCTGATTATAAAATCTGCTACTTTCTTCTTCCTCTGCTCCTATGCTCTTCCCATTGCTTCCATTTCGGTTTAAACCAGTACTGCAACCTAATTACAAATAAAAGGATATGACTTTAATTACCTTTTACCGTAGGTATGAAAACAAGTGAGCGGTAATCACAGCCATTACACCAAATGGTGTGACATTAAACTTCTGACCCTCCTCCTCGACAGAGCCATTCGCTCGAGGTAGCATCTGTGTGTCGTCCCATTTATTGCCTTCCCCGAACGCTCTATGCTGTGCCCCAGACTGTCTTGCTCACAAGTAAGAAATAACAAGTGCCTTCGTCAAAATGCAATGAGTGCTCTGACATTTTGAAATAGCTGCTGGAACCAGCTGGGGGATACAAAATAATTGCCACTCCAATATATTGTTGTTCAGGATTTCCTCCTTGCTTCATCAGTCACCTGTGCAGCGAGGGTTGAGTGAAGTTCCTAAAGCGGAACTTGGAACAAACATTCAGGAGGAAATCAATTCTCTTTAATTAGGTTCTTAACTTTGGTAATGCTTTGCTAAAAATTTCCTCACCTGGATCCAGGAGGAGAAGTTTTACTTAAACCAATAACAGCAGCTCGCTTTGTTTTGGGGAGAAAAAAGCAGGCAAATTCTCAAAACTGCTGACAGGAGCTTCTTGTGTCTTCCACTGTGACTGTTGGAATGGGCAAGAAATGTTTGGTGTCCCAAACATTTGGATTGCTGGAACTCCGAGCTGCTCTGGGGAGAGTGAGAACATCATGTGTGACATGGAGCTGTGTTTGGTAAAGTGGAAGGGGAGGGATCTGATGATATGGAGATACACCTCGAAATACTGTAAGCTATGAAAGGCAGATTGGATCTTGGGGGAGAGAAAAAGGAGGAAATATAATTTTTAATAGAAGAACATGCACAAGAGTATACAGGTATCAGTGCTGAAGTATGCATTTGGAAGGTTAAAATGTAGTATTTTATGGGTTAAAAGGCTAGAAGTGAATTGTTTGGGCTTCCAGAGAAAAAGGAAATTGTGTCTTCATTTGTTAAGAACTGGGAAAGGGAGGTTGCTACAAAGAGAAAAGATTAGTGGTGCCATTGAGGAAGGTGTTGGTGCCTCCTATCTTCTTGCAAGGGCATGCAAAGGATATGTCCTTGCAGCCTTGGTGAGAGAGGATCTGCTGCGTATCTGCTTTGGTGGCCTGTGCAGGGGCTGAGATCCATAGGTGTGTGTCCAGCAAGTCCACTCGTGGAGTGACTTAAGTCATTGCAGACACAGTGAGAACCGTGGTGGCATTTGTAACGAGCAAGTGCTAATTGGAGAGCGACTCAGTACAAAATCATGGTAGTGTCTGGGACAACAGAAGGTGTTGCAGTAAAGAGAAAAAGATGATGATGAAGGAGGCTCTGCAGTGTGTTCCTCATCATGCTTGATGAACCCCATGTGAATGTTTTCATCAAGATTGAGTGCAAAATCTTTCCAAGGACCAAGAAGGTATTGGATAACTAGCATGTGCTCCATGAGCTGTTCAGGGGTCTTGAAACAGAGACCTGAAAGTGTAGAAGTCATTTGGAGTGGAGGAGGGGACAGTGCTGGGGAGTACTTGTGTCCAGCTGAAAGAGAAGCACATGAGGCTAAAGCAGCCAGTTTGTTGCTGGTTAAAGGACTGGATTTAGAAGAAGACCCTCCCGTTGGTTAGTTGTAATAGATTGAACTGTTGCATCTATTTCATCAGAACATGCTTGGTGGTCTTGATTCTGGAGTTGCGTGTAAGTATGTGCCCTACTTCCCGCTTCAGAAACTACAGTCTTGTTTCTGGAATCCTGAGTGGAATTACGCAGCCAACTATTTTTGGAGGATCTGAAAGCCAAAATCATCACAATTGCCCCATCTACTCTTAATGTCTTTAAATCCATGAATAATTTCTAATACACACAGAACTTATTCTTTCATTTCATCCTTCTTAGAAAGAAAAAGCCATATTTTTTCTCTTTTCAATGAGAAATGGTATTTCTTTTGTCCTGTCTCACTGTAATTATATTTTAGGCGTACTGTCTCAGTCTTCATTATACCTCTTCTATTATTATATAGGCTTTAAACTATATTTTAATATAATGACGTATTTGTTCAGTGCACCTATAAATAAGAAACACTCTAATCTCCAGAGTCTCATAAAGGTTGTACCTGCGTATGTAATTCTGACTTCATCTGACTGATACTTATTAATGTGTCATTTTCTCACACAGTCACGTTCCCACTACTTAAAAATAGATACTCCAATATTCTTGGTGGAGTTTTATGCATAGCAAACATCTGGAAAGTCAGTAACTAGTATTGATGTTATATTCTGCATAGTGAGCTTCATCTCACTAACCTGCAGGCTTGACTCCCATGTTTATATATCAATATACATATCTTACCTAGTGCACTATTTAAAAAGAAACAGAAAGTCTTTCTGGATGTAATTTTAATCTTAAAGAGCATTAATGTAACTTTTAATTTCAGCTTTTGTGAAAGATAAACTGTTGTGCCTGTGTTAGATATTCAGAAGTATGTAGTTAATTACATTTTTTTTTATATTCTTGTTCTGCTCTTTATCCTGTTGTCCTGTTTCTAATTTTGTCCATTTGCTGCATAGTCAGTGAGAGAACTTGGTTGGAGTGAATCTCATGATTCATTTTGGGATAAATCAAAGGAAGAAATGCTATTTTTTAAAAAGTAATCTTTTCATAAATCTTTTTAAGTATCTGGAGAGTAATTTTTAAAGATTTTTTAAAGTATAAAGTATAAGAATAAATCTTCTAAAATTTTTCCCAGATGCCACTCAGAGATTGCTCATATATCAGAGAAATGACCATTATGCTTCTATATCGTTATGCCTTTGACTATTAATTATAAGACAGTCTTCTTGTCATACCCCACTTAGAAATGGCAAATGTCCCAGCAAAATATACTTTGCTCGTATGTGCCACCAAGATGATCCCGTGTCTTCCCTTTCAGAGCATAATCTCTTCTTTACTGGTCGATGATATGGACTATTTCTGTGGCCTGTGCTTTTCTCTAAGGCAGTATTTATGCAAGAATTTTGCCTTGGCTGGGTGAACAAATGGAAATTCTCAGTTATTGAAACCGAAAGAAGGGAAAGAAAGTCAAGGTTGGGTCTCTTCCCACCCAGTGGGCTGAGAGAAGGCAAAAAGGCTTGTGAAGGACCTGCATGGGGTGAGGACAGAGCAGCACTGGCTGCAGTCACCTGGAAACATACAGAGAGCTCATAAAAATGTTCAAATATTACGTGGTGTTCAGTGCTCTGAATTGACTATTTTCCCCTTTTGTATTTTGTTTAGTAAACCAGAGAGAGAAGTGTCAATATCTCAGTTTTCTTTTGGTAGTCTGTTTTTTTTTTTTCCCCACTTATTCATGATAAGGTTACTCAGTAGAGGGTTCCTTATCAAATATACCAACATCTACTCCCGCTGCTAGTGCTTCAGACCTTCCTTGAATTGGCCTTTTATTTTTTTATTTTATTTTTTTTCCTTTTTTAACTTTTGGCATGCAACTTGTAGAATCTTAATGAATTTTATCATAAAAAGCATTTCTGTTCATTTTTGCTTATATAGGAAGAGCTAACAGGAGAGCACCCAGAAAGTTCCTCTAGCTTTTAGCTGGTTGCCCACGGTCCTGTCCATGTATCTGTGGGTCATTGGGTCATTGATCTGGCTGTGAGGTTTTATGCCCTTTACTGATTTTCCCTGTAAAGGGGAAATCTTGGAAAATTAGACTGATGTCTCATCCTTTTTTTTTTTTTTTGACAAAAGTAGACAAATAATTGACGGTGGGTGGTACACTTGTACCTTGTTATAAATAAGGAACAAAATCAGAAATCAGATGCTACGTTTACTTGAGGAACAAACAAAACAGGAGAACTGTATTTTTAGTAACATGGCATTATACAAATAAATAGATTAAAGCAGAAATAGTTTGAAGGGCCTCAAGTTGTCTTCTAGTTCATCCCCATTTTCCTCAAGCACCGTGACCAGTTATGTCTAGAAGATTGCTGATATTGGAAGCAAAGTCTTTCAAACTCAGGAGGGAGAGCCAACAGCTTAAATTTTATACTTAGAAATATACCCATGAAAATGGGTATTTTCATTTTCTTTTGACCTCAATAGATTTCAAAATGCTCCTCTATGGAAATAGGATCTAACCTCAGTGTTCAAAAACTACAGCTCTGCAATATGAACGGGCGATACAGACAATACAGGTGCATAAAGCAAGGATTACTCTTACAACCTAATATGGCTTTTTCATTTGTCTGTCTAAGATTGTTTCCACATTTATGGATACTGTTTTATCTATTTGACTTTGAAATAGAATTAGCAAGGAAATCTATATTTAAGATTTCAGTATCTCTGTGCATTTCAATAAGGCTTAAATATAACATTCTGCCAAAAACTATGGGGAAAAGGCCAACTGAAATCACTAATTGCCACTTTTTTTAGAATGGCAGAATTATTTTTGCCTGCAATAAACCTTAGCAGTTTGCTTTGCTATTGTTGGAATATGCTTGACTACCAGTTGTTAAATGAGCCTGTATCATCTAAGAGTGGGAGAAGAACAGTGGAAAAAAGGAATCAGAATATGTTTATTTTAAATAGGCAAATTAAACTGTCACAGACACCATTAAGAGTAATTTGTAATAGACAACCTTCACACAATTTTCTAAATTAGTGATTTAAACCTGCCCATATGTGTCATTTTCCTTGACAAATCCCTTTTGGAAGCTTGACTGGGGCTTCTGTAAGTACTGGTTTTCCCTGCTTTCTTTGTATTTAATTTGTTGATATATATTCCTGGCTCTGATGCATTCTTTTTAACCTCAATTAAGTATAAACGTATAAGACTATAAAGTTTAGGGTGCTGTATTTGCAAGTGCATCAATATTGAGGACGTTTTTACAAACAGTAATTTCACTGCAAAAAAACAACAACAACAACAAAAAAACTATGAGAAATCAGTCAGACTTAGAATAGCCTGAGAATATGATAGACCAGAGTGATAATTTCCACTCTGAGAAGTTCTCGCTTACTAGACTGTCAGCCTTTCTGGGTTGGAATAGTCCAACATGGTTATTATCTTCGTGGATAGTCTTGCATCCGTCCTCATCACTGATAACATCATGTTGACATTATAAGGTACCACATAAGAATAAGACAGCTGCCCAACTACTTGGGCTGTGCCCTTCTTGTCTTGGCATTTGCCCTTCCTTCACTGGGTTACTTTAGCTGCCTTTTTCCTGCTTTATTTTATTTTATTTTATTGGAGTGTGGCAGCTACAACCATCTCCAATATGCTTGGTCCTTCCTTCTTTGCAAGTCCCCATAACGATATGTGGCAGATAAGGGGTAATATTCCACTGAGCTTTAAAATAATACTTTAAAATTATCACTTGAAGAAATGAGCAGAAAAGTGCTGGACCTGTCTAATTAGAAGCATGTCAGCCAAGCAGATAGAGAGCCAAGGATATCAAAACCTCACGGTTACCTGCAGTGATGAGGGAAAGTGCTTGATGTTGCTCTGACTGCAGGTTACTGACGTCCGTGACACACTGGATCAGTGCTGCATCATCTGGAAAAGACAGACCAGTCAATAAAGACGGTCTTTGCACACATAGATACTATTTTTGCATAGTACATAATATTTTTGCTCACCTGTTTCTGATGATCCAGTTGGTGCTAACTCAAAACAGTCTTCTAGACAACTGAACATAAGCAAATCCTTCAGCCTTAGTAGCTGGGTCATTAGTTATGAGGCAGGTGCTTAGAATTTCCTGTTTTCTCCTTTGGAAAAAAAATATGTATACAAAAATTCGTGGGAATTTGGAAAACTACAAAATTTAATGTAATTTTGTAATTACATTAAATTACATTAAGTTTTGTAATTTTCCAAATTACAAAAAAAAACCCCAAAACTGAAAAACAGCTACTTGGAAAATATTGCTTGCAAGAGCAAGAATCTAGAGCAGTTCATGGGTATTAAAGATCAGGGTGGATATTTTAAGGAAAAAAAACAACTTAGGTTCAAATACCTTTTGGGGACTAAGGCATATTCCACACAAGCAGCAAAAACCTCATTTCCCTTATAATTTCAACCTCCTCTGAATTTTTTGCAAAATGGTATATATTCTGCTTAGATACAATAATTATGTGATTAAACTATGAGAAGAAATGCTTCTTTTTTTTTCTGTTCTTTTACTTTGTTGCTATAACTAAAGACAGCTATTTCAGCTAATTGGTGCAACTAGAATTTCCAGGCTTCACAGCCTTACACGTGGGTACTTATATTTGTCACATGAGCTCATTGAGAATTATTACTAATTTGTTCCTCTGAGAACAGGCCAGTTCTGGGATCACTGCACTGACGTTCCAAAGTTGCCAAAATTTGACAGCTAAAGCAAGAAACACTGAAGGATTCTCATAGTAAATTCCTCTGCTATGAAATTGCTGTGTCCTCTGCTTATTTTATATTGCAATAAAGTCTTGAATGTACATATTTGTAAGATTTATATTGCATACGTATAGGTGTATATTTATGTTAACACGACGGAGCTTAAACTGTCTGCTGTTGGTTCATGGGTGCTTCAGGTGGAAAAAAAAGCAGACTGCAGCCTGCTTGCAGCTTCCCTTTTCAGAATAATGGGATAATGAAGGAGAACTCTGTTTGCAAAAGCATAGCTCTATTTAAAAAAAAGTATATACATATGTTGAATAAGTTCCTCCAGATGGATTTTTTGATTCTTTTTAACTTCACATGCAAAACTCTGTTTATTCTTAAATGTGGAGTTGCAATTTGTCCCTGTAATATAAAGACTGTAAAGTGAGAAAAATTTAGAATACACTTTTGAAGTCATCCTGAAAGTGTCTCCACATATGCAGAAAGCTCTAAGACTTCTTCTCACTTAAATAGTTTAACTTCTGCTCTCTGTTTGATTCTGCTTTTAAACTTTCTTTTTTTAACATGATATCTTTAGAACTGTTATTCTCAGTTTAAATGTTTATGATGATGAGCTTACAAATAGCTGTTAGCTATTAAATCTACATGATTACATAATGACTTATTGTCCTAAATTGTCTCTTACATCATTCTCTGAGGGATTTGTGACTATTTTCTTTCGTTGTCTTTTAAAATTTTATGCAAAAATAAGGAAGGAATGCACAAAGGATATTTAATCTTTTCCTTTGCTGTCATTGCCATGGAAACATTAAAAGTAAAAGGAACTGTAGGAAGAAGATGAAAAGGAGACAAAGACATAGATCCAAAGAAGGAAAGAAAAGAGTAAGGCATGCAACTGGGCAGAAAGTTTAAAACGTTCGGTGTTTGGATATTGTTTTGGTTCAGAATTTTGATTGTATTTGGAAAAACTTTCTGAAACGAAGTTAGTTTGATCCGTAAACCGAAGACTAAGAGACACTTGTCTTTTCAGTAGGAATACTCAGAATTTCAGTGAAGGCCTTTCCTGGGGTGTTGGAGCTCTACCAGTTGTGAGGATCAGGAGTACCTGCGTAGCAGTACCCGGGGTAGGGTGCACATTAACTTTGCTCCTGTCCTTTTGCACATCTCCTACCAGAGCCCTGCTGGAAAAGACATCCCGGAGAAGTCCTGAGAAGCTGCTGAGGTCTGCATCCCGACATCTCCTTTTGTGTCAGGGATTTAAGAGAGCGGGCTTTAGTCCTTCCTGCAGCTGTGTGGCTCTAATGCAGTTTTATCCTTAGAAATGCCGGTTTCCCCAGGCAGCCACTCCCTGTCCGTCTCTCCCATCCCGCAGTTCCCCGAACACCAGCCCTGTCCGTAGCGGCCGCTTCATTCCCGGAGCAGGTTCCAGCAGATGGCAGCCCTGCAGCGCGGCTGGTGGGCGAGGAGCCCGTAGGGTGCCCTGCAAATGGTTCCCCGCACAGATCTGCCATAATCCCAAAGTTATCCCCACCCTTTCACGCCCATGATTTACCACAGCGAGGGAATAGCATCCCCAAATCTCCCTTCCCTGTGTTTTTAATTCTGAAGCCCCGCAGTGATCGTGGCGCGTCACCAAGTGTGAAGCTGGACTGTGCAATGCTCCGTCTCCATCCAGGGAGAGGATTTTTAATAAGTGGGAATTGCTGGAGGTGCTGCCGCCCTTTTGCTGGTTGGGGGCGTTGATGCTGTGTGTGTAGCCCAGTTCTGCATGGCAATATTGGGAACAGTGAGGCTGACACAAACATCTTTACCTCTCCTCTACATTCCCCTTCCCATGAGCAGAAAGAGCAAAGGGAGTCACACATGAGCATGACCTTCCCCTAATTATTGCCCACCTTTAGGTGAACCTTCATTTTATCCATTTTTAAAAACCTTCTTAGATCTCTAAGCACAGAATGTTGCCTGGTAAAGTAGTAATATCTCCTGCTAAAGGAGAAACAGCAAGTTAAACGATGAAAACTGTGTTCTCCAGCGCTTGGAAGCCCCAAAGTCTCTGCTGCAGAGCCCACAAAGCTTCGTGGGGTCCTGGGTGCAAGAGCGCAGGGACAGCAGGCCGAGGACACGCGGCTTTCCTCACAAAGCAGCCGCACAAAAGCCACCAAGTTATTGTTTTCTGGACCTGCTCGTACATATGTTTCTGTCGCAGCCCCTTAAAGAGTGTCGGCGTTGCTAAGCAATATTCAGATCATTTAGCGATGTTTTGGAAGCCGCCAGTACCTGTTAACAGTCCTCAGGGCTATACTGGTTGATTTACTACTGAACTGGATCCGTGCATTTTTTTCTCTGTCATTTTTGTTTGTTTTTGTTTCTGTTTTTTTTTTTTTTTCTTTACCTAACCTCCAGAATTTAACCTTTAAAAGCACAAAAGCCTGAATTGAAACGAGTGAGTTAACGGTGAGAATTTGCTGGGGGGGACCTGGGCAGGAAGCACGGCTATAGGAACACGATGCTCCTTAATGCACGTTTCATACCACTGTGCTCCTCAGACTTGATAAATACAGGAGAGCAGAAGATTTGCTAAGCAGAGAGCCCTTGCCAGGCAGCCTGGAGAAATTATTAACTTGCTGCATGAAGCCACCTGGCCTGGGCAAAACAGACATTTTCGCCCTTTTCTGCTTTCTTTTAGTTCCCAAAATAGCTCTTGGGATGGTGCCTGCTGGTAGCGCTGACATCTGCCGTGAAGCTATCCATACAGATATCCATACTTAGAGCTATCCATACAGATTTAGAGGTGTTCCGTGCTTGTGTTGCTTAAGGTGGTAGATTTTTACATTCTTTGTTGGGAATGAAAATAGATGCTCTTCAAGATCAGCTTTATCATGGTTTGCGATATATGCTCTAGACACCGGTCTCGCCCCAAGCTGGCCATGGCAGCTTGGGCATATATCTCACACTGATTATGATTGAGTAATCCATGGATAGTTTAGTCACACATATATTGAATTAGTTCTATGTTTCTCCAGAACTAAGGCTTTGGAATTATTATTTTGGCTTTTATTTCAAAGGCATTATAGTCGTTCCCTTTAAATGACTGAAATCTGTGTTGTAAATCATCCTTTAAATAATGGCAGTCTTTTTTTTTAATTTATTTTTAATATATAAATCACACTAATAAGAAAACACAGACCTTATTATGTTCGATGAATGTGCACATTGTGATTTCTTGGATATGACAGAACTTGTTCCTCTCTGTTTTACAGCGTAAAAATTCCACAGATTCCATGTCTGGTTGGTGCTCATTTCTTGCCACTGTTGTCTTTGGCTCTGGAGTCTATTTAGAACCTTGAATGGGTTGTCTTTAGGTTGCAGAGGCTTTAATTCATGTGGCTCCTTATTAAACAGCATTTTTTGTTTCATTTTTTCTCATGGTATTTATAAAGATCTGTGATAATTTTTAACTTTGCAGAGTACTTTGTCAGATAATCTCATCCTTTTTATTAAGACATTTAAGTACACAACATCTTAAGGTCCAGAATATCACCTAGGAATTAAATGATGCCAAATGCTACATTTTAAAATGCCAAACATCTGAACTGGACTTGTTGACACCATTTGGCATAAAAAGATTAAATTGATGGTAATCCTGCCTTGAAACAATGTGTTTAAATGTGTGTTCTTTTGTAAGCCTTTGATCTCATAATTTTGGGGAGTGCTATTATCTTTCAATATTGCTTTCATAATTTTCTAACAAGCAATAAGTGTAGCAATATTCTTCCTTGGAGGTAAGAATGAAAATCCGGAATCAATATCTCATTTTTTCCCAGCCTAGAAATCCAAATTGTGTTCACTTGTGAGCATGGCTCTGTAGGGAGATTATGGGTTGTTTTTAGGACTTTGGAGTTGAGTTTAGGATGTCTGCATGAAAATGCTAGTCTTTGTCCTGTGTTTTTATAGCAAAATTTGTTGATGTTCTGCTCCTAAGTAATAAGATGGCTGGGTTTCTGGTGACACTGGCATATTCCATAAACTACAAACCGAGATACTAGCAGTATTTCATCCAACTGATTGGTTCACTATAGCATTTGCCTTTCTTTACTGTAAGTTTGGCACCTATATTTTGATATCCATGTACACTGCTTAAAAAAAATCAGTTTTGGACAGAGAGATCATGGCATCCTGAATAACTAGGGCCATCACAGAGAAACATTCGTATTTTTGTAATAAATGCTGCTCTTGCCACCAGTAAACATGTTATTTTTTTATTTGACTGCAGATAGATCAAGACTTATCCCAGGCTGCATAAATTCTGGTCCCTTCTTGACCTATTTTTTCCAAACTTTGCAACTTTAGAGCATAATACAACTGGCAAAAGGCTTTGTAAGAGCCATCTGTGTGGTGACAGGGAGTCAGCCCATGGTAGCCTTGTCAAAGCAGCTCATTGCAAAGGAAGAAGGGCTAGAATTACCCGACGACAGAGAGCTTGCCCTGGCATGTTGGGATCATTGCAGTGCTTATGTCACTCATATTTTTGGGTTGTTCTGCCAAGAACTTCATTTTCACGCTAGCTGTGCTGATTATTGACGTGTTTCTTTGAGGGGGTAGTTACTGTCACAATATCGTGTGATACTCCCAAAGAATCACTAGCAGTTGGATTGTTCCTTTTGCAAGTAGTGCCAAAGCCCTGACGTGATATTTTTTTCCAGAATACTCATATCTGTTTCAGTCAAGGAAAAAAAAAATTAATACATTACACTGCATGCAACTCTTGGCAACAAAGAAACTTTCTGCTCTGTGTATCTGCATCGTGGCTGCTAACGACCCAAATAAAACTGCACGTTTGTTAGTGCTGCAGAGGTGATTGATCATTTTCATCGTGCGCAGATATTTATTTCCCTAAATAGAATTCCTAATATCATGACAACTTCCATGGCCCACGCAAACTGATTCACTCTTGTAACTATGGCAGCCTTCGTGCTGTATTGCACGGCCGTGATTGTCTGATTAGTCAGAAATTGTGATTTATTTGAAAAATCATACTCAATCTCGTTAACAAGGAAACTTAGCATGCTCTTACAAGTTTTTATTGTGAATTGTCTTCTGTCTAACGTGGATTGGACCCTTTCTAAACAGGGGCATGCACAGAATTGAGCTTTGCAGTTGGCCATTACTGCAATGGTGTAGAACAGGGGAATAACAACCACTGGAAGGCATCAAAGTTGTCTTCTCTTTCAAAGTCAACCTAGTTGTTAGACCAGGGTCATGTCTGGTCATATTTAGAGTATCTAAATACATATATGCTCATTTGAAGCATATGCCAGAGCGCACACTCTCTTTCGGCAACCTTATTTGACCGTATCTTAGCCTTTAGATGGACGCCGAGCTAATTGGTCTGACTGGACAGTGGGTTCAAGTTTGTACAGAGTGTGAGAGGTGCCTGGCCATGCTTCTGCTTCAGTGTTCTGTCCTTGCCCTTCAGGCAGGTTTGGAGAGGCTTTTACAAATATACCTGCTAGCCCCAGATAGGGGATTGCTATCTCCAACTTCTTATTTTCATTTTTTTAATGATTCCTTTTGCGTCCCTCTCTAAGCACAAGAGGACAGTCCTGGTGGTGGCCTCTTTCTTAGACCAGTTTGAGACATCCTGATGGAGACATGCATATGAAAACTAGGTATTGTGGTAATCAGGCTCTGTGCAAAAAAGTAAGTTTGTTTTATGCATTATCGATGAAATGAACCATCTATTTTTTGATGAAAATTATATAAAAGTGTTCAATTTCATTTAAGTGAATGTTTTATAAGGCAGTCATAAATGAGAGACTAAAATATTTGTATGCAATCTGAAATAGGCATTTTGCCATAAAGTAGAACTAAGCCATGTATAAATAAATAGGGAGCCCGACTATTTCGTGTTATAGTTCAGGGTTTTTGTGTGCTAACTGTGGGTTAGCAATAGTAAACTTATAATACATTTGATTGCTATAATTAACAGCATTTGATTACATCAGCCTGGAACATTTTCTATAATATGATTAAAATCACACTGGAACACATTCAACAATTTTACACTCCAATAATGTGCAATATGGAATGAAAACCTGGCAGCAGACTGATGAATTCAGTGCCACATGCAGGAAGACAAAGCAAGCGCCATCACGATGCCTTTGACAAGTGGACGAGTAATGAATTTCAGCAGATTCTGCTTTGGTCTTTGCTTCATCTTCAGAATGGATTTTTCAAACATAACTTGCAACTCTTTCAAGGTTGTTTTAATCAAGTTCTTTTTGAAACTATTCAAAGATCAAGTTACGTAATTTATTATTTTTTTCTAGTTCACATTGTAAATAAAAATCCTATCTTAGTTCTTTTTTCTTCACTCAAGCAGCTTGCTTTGTTTGCTTTCTACTTCTTTTTTCTTTCCTCTCATTTTCAAAATCTAATGTACAGATTTTTTTTCTCTTTTGACCTTTTTTTTTTTTTTTCCTTCTTCTTTAGTCTCTCATTCTTCCATGTTTTCCACCAGAGCTCTTTGTTTTTTCTTGGTCTCCCTCCTATTACCACTTCCCGGTATAGGAAACATTTTGGTATCACTGAAGGGAAGTTCTTTGAAAGTACTGTCTTTCCTAAATTTAAAGATCTGAGGGAGACTTTCCTCTGCTTAGCTGTTTTGATTTCTCTGCTTCCTTCTGTTTTGCACCAAGAGGCACTGGCTCTTTCAGATTCTCCCAAAAAGGCAAAATCACTCTAAAGAAACAAAATTTTTATTAATAACTCTGAGAAGTTGATAGATATATAGTATATATAATCACTGCCCTTATTCTACCATAATCTTCATTCCCATTTTTTCCTGCACTGTTATCCTATTTATTTAATTTTCCTAATGCTGTAAATATGTTTTATTGGTAGTAGGCAGCATACAATTATTTAAAATAGAGGGCAATAAAATAGTTGAGCCCTATCTCATAACTGGAGTAATGTAACACATTTTGCTTAATGTTATACAGATAAATTACATATGTTTTTTTAATATTCATCAACGAAGCATTCTTATTTATGGGCTTTGGGTAAACCACGTGTGGTTTTACTAGTATAATTCAATTTTACTTAAGCTGTAACATCTCAAAGTACTTTTTTTGGCATCTCAATATTTACTCTAAAGAAATAGCTGATGGAATGGAGTCAAAGGCAAAAAAAATCCATGATGACTTTCAAATAACAAAGTGACAGTACTGAACAAGTGATAAAATAGTCTCCCCCAAGTGGTAAAATAAGTCTCCCCATGGCATGTGCACATTGTACCCATGTCAGAAGGTTGGTTTGGAGCTCGGTCTAGTCGGGGCTAGAAGCGTGGCTGGAGCGCGTTGGGTGTCCTCCTGAACGGACCTTCTGCTTCAGTCCTGTCTGCAACAGAAGCAGCGAGACCCCACCATGATGCAAACCAGAGAGCAGAAGGGACACACAGATTTAAATCAGAAGCAGAGTCCTAAAATGTGCTGTAGATACACCCTTAATTCACAAATTGCTTCACAGGGGCTTTCTTCTGTAAGGAGTCTTATGGATGAATGGATATTCCCTTTCCCAGGCTTTGGATTCACGTAGCCTAACCTTGCTCCTTTCTACTTAAACACTCTTTTAACTGTTATTCTACTAGTTTCCACTTGATGTGGGATAAAGTGATTGTTATTTTCAAAAGCATTCCCAAATAATATGCATTTCTAAGTGCCAAGTGCTGTTTCTTGTAGGTTCAAGTACCATGATCGCATTAGATAGATGTCAGTACAAAACTAAAATGAGAAATGAAAATACTGGAGAAGTTACTATTATTGCTCATAATATGATTTATTGCATTTCATGTACCTCCTCTGGTAGGTCGTTATCTTCTCCAAAATTAAATGAAATACTTTGTCAAAGAAATATACATGCAGAAAAAGCACATTCATGAGACTGGCACAAAATTATTTGCCTGTTTTAACCAGAGAATCTAATCATACTAATCAAATATTGGAATTTTAGAGGTATTAATGATTAACTTTTAATACTTTGCTTTGGTTGCTCTATGCTTTTGAGAAAAAAAGTGTTTTGATCATAAAATAGTTTCATAAATTATGTGATTTTACCAGAACTTTTACTTGTACCATTAATGTCCACATCGTTTTAAATATTTATGGAAAAATTGCCATTTCACTCCAGTTAAGACCTCATTTCTTTTTCTTGTTCACTGCCAGGTCTTATTAAACAAGGGTGAGTTTAGGGTTGATTTACAGCCATAGGCTCCCCAATATTTGATATTTAAGTAAAAAGAACCACGCTTGATACCTAGTAGGAGGTCAGCGAACTTCTCTCACTCAGAGTAGTAAGTCAATATTAACATTTCCATTCAGTACATCAATGATTATTTCTAGACTGAAGGGGTGGTAAGGATTGGTTTCATTTATTTGTTTATGTGCTTATTTTTATTTTCTTTAACCTATTTTGCTGATTAGGTCAGCATTATGCTACTGCATGATGAATGTAAAAGTGCTAGAAATGACCAGCATTGCTGTGAACTTAGTATCAAAGTTGGTAAGTTCAAAGTAGCTTTGAAAAGAGTTAGAGGGGAAAAGTGCCAAAGGAATTTTTGGGCTTGGATTTAATTTTCATGCCTATTCTGAGGAAATACACAAAAATTTCCCCACCCCTCCAAGGAAAGATTTCAGTGTTGGTAAGTGTGCATCATGCATATGTGACTTTTATTGTTGAAATTTAGGCATTTACATAGGAAAAATGTACAGTTATACTTGGAAAATAATAAAATCTCTCTGCTTCCTTATAAAAGCCTCATCAGCCTCAAGTCTCCTACAGAGGTAGGCAAGTTTGGGCTTGAAAATTGAGGACAGTGTCTGGAAAATGCTCAGAAATGCACCTGCATGTCCAGTTAAGCAAACAATATTTGCTCTTCAGCTAGCTCCAGTAGTTAAAAACCAAACCCAAAAAAGCAGAAAGATCAAGAAAGGGATAATAAGAGAAAACCTTGGTTTTGTTTCTGGCCGGAGAGTAGAAGACGAAGTTTTTGTTGTCATTTTTATTGTTATTCACAATGAGAAAGAAAAAAAAAATAGAGAAACCATAACACAACTGCACTGTGGGTACCCTGGCATTGATATTTAGCAAGGAGGGCAAGAAAAACTGCAAGCCTGGAGTGAGCTGTTCACCAGAATAGCCTCCAAATTTGCACTAATCTCAGATTTAGAAACTTCCTAAACTGAAATTAGCATCTGAATCGCTATTGTACCAGCTATCAATGGAGCTGTAGTCCACTCTAGAGAGGTACTGAACCCACTCCAATGTGTGATCTCTACAGCTTGCTGGCAACAGGCATTTTCAGAAATTAATTAAGTATTGTATGAAATAATAATTACTGCTGTTGAGTATGAATGTCTGGCCTGATTGCTTTTTTCTTTTTTTTTCCCGAGATCTTCTATTTTATTGGTCAGTGGCCAACTGAAAATGGTCTTTCCCCTTCTCTCTTTTGCTGTCTTAGCAACCATTCTGCTGGTTTTAAACCTGAGCTCTTTGCATCCTAAACCTGCTATTTGCAGGCTCTAAAGACCTGCTAAGCCTTCAAATATACATTTTGCTTTGCCCTTTTAAGATTAAAGGAATGATACTCTAGTCCTATAGCGTGCATGCGATTCTCTTTATAATCTATGCTTTTCCATATAAGGTGTAGTAACTTGACACTAGATAAATTAACTACTATCCTAGTAATTTAATTAAAAAAAAAAAGAAAAAAGATAAAAGAAAAAGATTCAGGCGAACAGTATGTTTCCAAAAAGGATGTGGTGGTAAGTCATGCAATGCAATCTATCAGCCTTAGGTGGACAGCTACAAGATTGCCTTGCATCTCCACTGGATCAGGAAGAACAAAGTGGAATCTAAATGCACCAAAGCTGCTTTTTACCAAATTTTGCTTAGAATTGATTGTGCTGTCGGTAAGAAAATGGTGCTAAACTGGAGCGTTTTACCATGGAGAGGGTAGCAATTTCAGTACTGGCAGAGAATGCATTGAAATACAAGGGGAGAAGTTTCTGCTGAGGTTACACAGCTGATTTTCTTTGAGTGACCTCGGCTGACAGTTTGTTACAGCTGAATAATATTGACAAATTGGGAGGGATCGATTTAATTTGTTTTTAATACAATCCACTAATTGCTCCCGAAATTAGATTTTTGGGAGGTTTGATTGTAATGGGGGAAAAAAACAGCACAGAAGGAGTTGAAAACTTGCAGCTATAAGCACAATGTCTTGATTTGAGGCTATTTCTGTGAAACATTACTGCCATTTTAAAACGAGCAAGGGGTCAAAATAAAAAAGGGATTCTTGGAAAATAAAAGAAGAAAAAGTAATAAAGTTACTGCTAGCTGTTTAATGGGATATGATGTGGAGGAAAATGAGTTTGCAGATTTGATATGCATCCTCTCCTTTTTGGCTAGATGTGTTTTCCATGTTATTCACGTTCCCTAGATTTCCTTAATCCATGTATAGTTTTCAGAGGGGAGGAAAAAAAAAATAATGTGGACTATAATGTGTTAATTTTTAATGTATTAAGATAATTTGCTTTTGCTAGCATTATAGAAATAATTATAGTAGTGCAAAATGAGCTGCTGGTCTTCCCAGATTAATTTAAGAATAATGAGATTAATCAAGAGTAGGAGGGAGTCTAACAGAATCTTAATATGAAAGAGCAAAACGGGCTTATTTGGAACATTACGTCTTTTATCCTCCTTCCTTTATTAAAAATAACATAAAAAAAAAAGGAAAAGAAAAAACAAAACAACAACAAAAAACTCCATTAGGAAGATGAATTTTCATGGGGATTAGGTATGTACTAAATATGTGAGGTCCTTCCCCACTGCTGTGAATAGGGTATAGACTGCTCAGCAGAAACTGTCAGGGGGGTTGTAACTTGGGTATAATGTGCACAGCTTCAGTTACGATTTGAAATACGTTGTCTGTAAAATCTCTAGTTTCATCTGTGGCGCAGGCCAGTGGAGCTTTTGCTTCTGATTCATGGATTTGTCATTCTTTTGGCGCGCTGAGAAATACTTTTTTTTCAGGTTTTTTTTCCACTTGAAGCAGATTGTGATGAAAAGAGCATGCTGGTGTAACAATTTTGGAGACTTCATTTTATTTCAAATTATCAAACAGGCTAATTAGATTGCCGAATTTCACAGAAACATTTAATCTAATCAAGTTTTTTGGACAAGCAGGGCTTTGCCGAAACGAACAGGTCTTGTCTTGCTAATATTGTCAGACTATGAGCTATCACATCCTATGGTTTATTAAGAACGACACTTGCCCAGTCACAGATTTTCTTTTTTTCTTTTTCCCATTTTGAATGATGCAAATAGATTTTTTTTTTTAAAAAATCTAGACATTCATTAGAACTGAAAGCAGATGAAGCAAAGCAGGTGGGACGTTTGACTTTCAAGTCTGTCACAGTTTTCTCCTTAATGAGGTAAGATAAAACCTGAAGAAAAGCTACCAAGGGCTGTTTTCTCTGGAAAAGGGTCTGTGCAGAACAGACAGCATCTGAGACTTTGCCTTCAGCTGCTCTTTTAAAGAATTATAATTTGCTTCTAGTACAGCAGTTGATGATCTCACAGCCTCACACAGAATGATACCAAAGCCTGGAGAATGACCCAGCACTCTTCTGTACTATTATGAGCTCATAAAAAAGAGATATTGATGCAGCTAAAAAACAAACCAAACCAACCTGCCAAGCTTTGAACACGCAAGTTGTCTTTCTTCTGTTTGTTTCCATGGATCACACAAAGTTATTGGACATTTAATTTCAAGTCCTAATACGTTCATTATTTTGTCTTAGAATGGTTTATCAGCTGGCGTGATGAGATGCTGAGTAGTTCTGGAAATGAAGCTACAACTCTGAAATTTGCAGTGAACAATCTGCTTTCAGGTGACCTTTTGAAGCTGTGAGAGAGAAGGTAGTCCTGTGCACATGACAATTGTGGCCTAAGGACACAAACTCAGAGAGTTTTCTTTGGGGGTTGCACTCGTGCTGATCAAGGCCTAGTCCAACACCTGATTCACCTGGTTCAGGTTGTGCTATTTAAAATGCTGCTCCACTGAAATTTGCGGAGTGCATAGGACTGGCTGTCATCTTGTCATTAACAAAGCATAAAGTAAGTTAAAACTGTCTCAGAAATGAAATCCAAAGTACTTTAGGTTGTTCCTAGATTGTCAAAAGACGTTTCCCCATGCACAAGCCTTGGAAAGCCCTTTAGCTCCCACCACCAACACAGAGGTACTCATAACACCTTGGTTTTCTTCCATCAGTGGGGTTTGCTCCAGATATTGGGCACTTCTGGCTTTCCTCTTGCTGGAAGGAGCCCACCTGTACGGGGCTGAAGTGTGTTTGGGCTTCTTCGACAAGTGTCTCCTCCTGATCCAGCTTGGAAGAGCTGGCCTAGTTTGCGAGAGGAGTGAGGCCTAAGGAGTGCTCTGCTAGCGCTAGAAACATAGGTAGGGCCTAAATATGGTGAATCTCAAGATGTGAACCCTGTAAAAACACATGGGCTCATGGCAAGGGTTTGCGAGAAAAATTGAATGCCTGGAATACCTCTGGGTGATATGAGGAGGAAGGGTGGAAATATTTTGGGTGTGAATGGGTGGGTTTTTTTGGTACCAGTAGCTAGGAAGCCTCTGTAGATGTGGCTCACAGGAGCAGCAGACATAGCCCACTGGGATACATTCAGAATCTACAGCATCTGCACTGCAAAGTCTAAAAAAAGATGTAATTTTTTGTTTTCTTTGTTTTTTTTTTCTTATCATGACTCTGGATGTAAATGAATGATAAGTAAATTAACTGCTTAGAAGCACTAATCTTTCATATTTGATTTTTTTAGAAGACATACATAAAAAAAAAGAAAAAAAAATGAGTGCAACTAGTTATTAGATATAATAGTTTTGCTGCTGGCTAAGTTAGGAACTGAAAGTGTGGGCTTCAATGCCTCTCCCTGAGCCTGCAAACCACTGACAGCAGATGAGTAGAAGTTGTTTCCTGCCATTCTTTCGCACGCAGTGTTGCTTGCCAGAAGCAGCAGCAAATTCCTTCTGAAAAATACTGAATATTCTGGAGCCTCTGTGGGGCTAGTGTGGATGTTATCTGAGTTGCCACATCACAAAACAGCTTGGTGGAGGAACACCGCGACTTGGGTTTTGGTGTAATTTGTTTCCCCCTTTCCCTGCTTCTGTACTACAAACAGCCCATCTGTTAAAGCACATAGATTGTAGACAGCATTTTAACTTTCACTATCTGAAGTGTTTTTCATGTTTTCAGTAGAAATGTGAGGCCATCATAAATGTTTAATGTGCTGATTCCCTATAGTGAAGGATATGTATATATACATATATATGTACATTTGCACATGAGAGATGAGAAATGATAGATCGGTGTAAGCAATGATGATAACAGTGAACAGTAGCTATTGATATAGTTCTCATTTTCCATTTTGGGGAGAAATATTGCAAAACCTATGACAAGAACTATCAGGAACCATCTGCTACCACCAGGTGATCTTGACCTTTTTCAGTTTGATTCTTTTTTACATGAGCATGACAGACAAATCGGATTTTTCATGTTGGTTGAGTGTCTACTGTTATCATCTTGCCTCACACAGCCAATATTTTTATTAGATACAGATTAGGTACAATTTGATATTAGAATGAAAGCATTTCATAATTTTTGTAAATGGCCAATACTCCTCACACGGTTATACTACCAACTCGACCATAATAATTGAGAACATCAGTAATGAGTGAATATTATTTATGTGTTCTAGGGCTTGGGCTTTTATTTAACTACAATAATGCTAATTCATAAGCAGAATTTGTAGAACGTTCTTGATGGAAAGTAAGGAGGGTTTGAGACTGAATGAAGGATTTATTAATTGCTATCATTACTATTTTCCTGAGTCATCTGATTTTCAATAGTGCAGTAGTACATACTGGCTTCTTTTTGCTGAATGTCTTGATTCTTGATTTAGACTGCCTCATAAGCACCATCCCTGAAATCTCAGGGCATCTGAGTTTTTGACAAATTTGACTTTCAGAGGTTTGAACACCTCTAATTAACCCTATTTGTTTTCTGGTACTACTGAAGTAAGGTAAGATTATGTAAAGCCCTAATGGATAGGCCCATGGTAAATATTTGTATTTCTTACAATTTACCACAAAGCTTTTTATTTTTTTAATCAAAATATCCAAGATAATTTTTAGGCATGTGGTCATAATCCATTTTCCATCCTCCAAATGATAAATTAGTGGTAGAATGAATTCTTTCTCTCTTTTATTGTCTTTTCCATGGCTATTTTCTTTAATAAGTCTTTAATAGGACATTTCTGGGGGTTTTATTATTTTCTGATAAGACTATCTTCTTTTCAATTTTCTTAACTTCCTCAAGCTACTGCCACATCAGAGAGGGACTCTTTCAATTATAATTATTTCAGATAGCCATTTTGAAATGTTGTACTACTGTGTTTTTAATCACGCTTTTTCCACTATTATATTTTCAATATCCATGGTGCCATGTTTTGTAAAAAGTAAATTAAGAATTGAAAAGAATTATAGCATTAAAATTTTACCATATCCAATATTTTTGTTATTGCTTCCCCCTTTAGCAACTGTTTATTATTGTTGGTTGTTCGTTCCATCCTTATTCTTGTCATTAGTGTGATGGTTGGAACATAGCACAGCTATCAATTAAGTCAGGTGTAATACATCTGCAATGGTTGTAGAGTAGGTGGTAGGTTAATATATCTCTTAAAAATATATTTTATATTCTTAAATTACTAAGTGGCAACTCGATGTGAGTAAAATACACTTGCTATCTTGATTATTTCCTAAGGAGCTCTACATGCTATACTGCTCTTAGCCATTGGAATATCATTCTAGATGATCTTAGCTTGGAATTTAAAACAAATTCCTTTTCACAGGAATAACAATTCAAGCATATTAAACACTCTCTTCTTTTTTTTTCCTTTTTTTTTTCTTTTTTTACTGGAAATTTCTATTGCTTCCTCTTGTGTTACAGACAATTCTCTGCAAGATTCGTTTAACAGACTAGTAGTCTGTTTACAGACTAGTAGTCTTAACAGACTAGTTTAACAGACTATTACTAGTCTGTACTAGTTTAACAGACTATTACTAGTCTGTTAGTCTGTTAGTCTGTTAGTCTGTTAAACTAGATACTAGATACTACAGCAGTGATTGTAATATTAAGTGTGAGTTTGGAATCTGCAAAATATTGAAGAATAAATGCTAAGTGATAATGAATTAAAAAAATCCAAAAGATATTAACTTAGAAAATTGTTGAGGTAAAGTGATAGATTTGGGGGGTTTATTTTTGTTTTTATTCCTTCAATTCTGCTGAGCATAATTATGCAGAGCGCTACGATTCATTATGGTCATATACCTTTAAAAATTCATGTCCAAATTTCATTATATTTAATAACTATGTGTACATAGAAAATTACCTCAGCTGTTAAAAACCTCATGAATTGTTTATTTATTTTTGTCTACTTGATTATTGGTTGAAAAATGACCGCTGCTGTTAACTTCCTGCCATTCTCTGAAGTGGTTTGAGGATCCTTGCAGCTCGTTGCTTATACTATGTGCTTATACTGCTGGGAAAAAAAGAAAGAAAAAGCAACATGTTGAATTTTTGCATTCACAGTAAGGACCGTAATTACAGCACTGTGCACAGCTTTTCATAACCTAATGTAGAAATTTTTGAATTTATGTTGCAAGTTTGATAGCGACACTCTAGCAATTCTGGCCAGGTAGCTCATCCCACACAGCGGGACGAGGGAAGCAAAGCTGAAGATGTTTAGAGAGGCTTGGAAAAAAGCTCTAGATAAAACGATAAATTTTCTAAAGTATGATTTTCATTAACCTGACTGTGATTTAGTAATAGATAATTGCTATACCTAGTTATCTTAAAGCTATACAATTGAGCAATAAATATAAATAGGATAAATCAGAGATGCATATAATGTAGACATATATAATATAGCATATTTTACATGTATTACTACTCTAAAAACAATTATAGAAACAAAAGGTAGTATATTAATATTCTAAACAGTCATAGAACTTAGTTATATAAATATCAGAGGCTTAAGAATTAGAATCTTATTAAAATCATATCCCTAATTATATGACCTAAAATAAATAGACTTGAAATTACTTTTTATTTACCTATTTATTTATTGGTATTTCCCACAATGCGTCTTGTTGCCTTTACTCTGTGCTTTGTAGGTGGTAGGGAATAAATCTTAGTTAGCGACATCTCATAAACTAATAGCTTTAAAATTTGATTTTAGAAATTTGTAAAGCTGAGGAAATGTGCCTTTTTTATTTTGTTTTTTTTTTTTTTCCCACTATGAAAGGTTTTCATTGCTGCATGTTGCAAGGTGAATCATAAGAATTCAAATAATTAAAAATACAGTCTCTTGTTTTACATACTTTTGACACTTCTCAATATGGACATTTTATTCCAATAATAATTAGTATATATTCAGATTGGATGCTCACACAAAATGTATGTGGTGAAAATTTACTTAAATTGGTTTAAATTTATAGGTAGAAGATAACAAAAGAAGGAGGCCTTTTTTTCTTTTTTCTTTTTTTCTTTTTTTT
>JAVCKT010102675.1:0-26862 GCA_032273925.1 Rhynchotus rufescens
TTTTTTTTTCCCTTCTTTGTGCATTTTCATCTCTATACCTCTCTTCTAACTTCATGTATGTCTCTAGTTCATAGTGAAAGCTGTGCTTTTCATTTTAAAAGAGCATTAGTATTTTCCTAAGAAGGGTAAGTGTCCTCTACTGTTCCTAAACAACCACACATTTACAGCACCCTTAAGATTAAGCACCTACCCTGACTTGTAAGGGCACTTGTGATGCTGACATAGCTCATTCAGTGCAGAAGAGCAGCTGGGACACACTTGAAGGTGATATGTAGGTGTCCACTAGTAGACGTTCCCCTTGAGTTCACCTAAAACTCAAGGTGCCTCAAGTCTGATAGCAACTTCAATGGGAGATGTAGGGACTGGTTTGCAAGATCTTCCGCCTCCACCCCAAACAAAAACACCAAAAAGACTTCTGGAAAGACCTAGGAAGTGCCTGGATGATGTTCCCTGGCCCAGCAGTGGAACGCTAGGATCTGCTCCTTTTTCCTACACTCTCTCGCTCCTGGCAAGCCACAGTGGCCCAAGGTGCAGCTCCACAAGCCTGGGCAGTGCGCTGGGAGCAGGAGAAGCAGCGTGGCAGAGGCTGCAGCTCGTGGCCTGCTCGTGCCATGCCAGATACGTTCAACCTGCAGGGCAGAGAAGACCAGATGCTCTAGGAGTGACCTCGGGCTCTGAAGTTTGGACACATTCGATCGTCTAGCCTAGCAAGCTGAAAGATGGATAGCCCCTAGGAATCCCATTAAAGAACAGAGCGGGCTTAAGCAATAAGACTGTTAATAAGCATCAGATGTTATAGATTAGTAATTGTCAGGCTTGTAATATTTACTTTGGAAGATTTCCCAAGACTAGGAAAGAGACTATAATCATCAATTGTAGACTGATATTCCTATTGTATAGATATTGAAACGGAGGAAGAAGAAAAGGCATTTGATTTTGGCTAAGGTTTTATTCAGCAGAGTACATAGGTCAGTTCAGAGTAAAATTCAGCCCATTAACTCAGTCTATTCCTCTTAAATAGATTCCTGCCTGTTTGCTGGTTATTTGTCTGGAAAGTATCTTCCATATACAATATTTCCAAACACTATATTTGAAAGAGTGAACAGTGATATTGAAAATTGTTTTTGAAACTCAGCTAAAATTGATAAAAGGGAGGAACTGTTCCTTATAGAAACGGCTTGAATAAAAAAACCCAGCAACAACAACAAAACCCTAGAGGTGCTTACAGAGGATGAGTGCTTGTGCTAGCAGTGGAAAACAGAATAGAGATTGTGGAAATCATCATTCCCAACTTCTACAGGGAAAGCAAAAGAAGTGATTGCTCTCAAAAGTATTTCTTTTATTTACTCATCCCTTGTTTTCCTGAGATTTTTTAGCAATCATTTCGATACTGATGATAATTAACACGTGGAGACCATCAAGCTGCTGCCTCCCAGTCCTGTGCAGGAGCAGCCCCTTCAGCTGCACAAGACTTTTAGCTTGCGCCTCTCTGCTTCAAAATCCCACTGCCCATTTCTACATGGGCATAGACTAATTTTTAATTATTGCCTTACTGACCCTTTTTGATAATGTTGTTAAATATATAATAGGGATAATGAGAATAAGTATACAAAAGAATGCAGCAGCCTGGATGAAAAGGGATACAAGCAAAAAAAAAAAAATCTGCCTTTTTGTGGTTTGCATCCTAATAGACCACCCCAGTTTTTATGCTGTCTCTTCGTTTTGTGCATTTGTGATTTTTCTACAAACCTTGCAACTATCTGTGAGCAACAGACAAACATTTCAGCCAGTTAAGCCACTTCAGCCACTTAGGCTCAGAGCTTGATTTAACAGTTCATTAAACAATCGGGTAATTTTTTTTTTCTGCTTGCTGGCTTATCCAAAAAGAGTCAATGCCAGAAACAGAGAGCAAAGTGTCTCCTAAATTACATTTTTTTTGGTACAAATATTACATATTAATTCCTTACTAAGGCTTGGCACCTGTCCCAAGTAATATGACAGAATAAAAAATTCTGCCCTGGACCTGTAGGACTCTAATCATGACTTTTGGAGAGGCTTCTGATTATAGGCTGAAAAAAGCTTAAAGTTTCAGTCTAGCTGGAAGTTGTCTAAGTTTTTCCTCTACAGTTTAGGCATGAAGCTATCTGGTGATCCTACTCAGTATCTTTGCAAGAAAATATTTGTTTGCCAAGGAAAGCTAATGCAAAACATCAAAGGCTGCTGAAACAAATGTTTTCTTTTTACTTAACATTTTTTTGCAGTGTTCATTCATTCTAGCTGAAATCAGATAATGTTGCCAGTTTGGTTCATTGAGTAAGTTTTTTTTTTCCACACACATCAAATCCAGCAAGTTTCTTCTCAAGCAGCTGAAAAATTCGCCAAGGGAGAGAGATCATTATGCCAGAAATTATATCAAGCAACTCATTGCATGGGAAATTTGTGTAAATGCCAAACAGCCAACAAGGGACTTGTGCCTGTTGAAGTATTTCACCTTATCAAAGACAGGTGTACTTTTTTTAAATTGTCTAACAAGAACAGAGATTGATTCAATAGGAAAGACTAAAAAGATAATAGGTTATTTTTGCTTTTTGTAAAAATCGTTAATTATTTCTAAAATGTTCTTACCATACCACTTTCAATGTGTTGAAAAAAATGGTTTTGACTTATGCAGCTCCGAGATCTGTCACAAGAACCATGACACACAGTAGATACACATTTTTTGTTGGAAACATGGCACTGATAACAGAAATCTACTTCAAGAATAGGTAGACCTGGAATACTAGTAAGTTACCATTGGAAATTTACTTTAAAAAGGTCCAGATTTTAGGCTGTGCCTAAGCAACCCAGAGATAGAAGTGATCTAAATTCACATCCTATAAAAAGTTCTTCAAAGATGATTTTACGTCTGGCCTGTCATTTAATAGGAAACAAATAAAATTGTTATAAATACAAGGAATTGAAGGGTACTAAAAAATCTAAAGGCCATCAGAAATCAAGCTTGTTAAAACTTCAAATAAAAAGCCAGGGTTTTTTTCCTATGCCGTGCTATGGTGGCCAGAGTAGTGAGGAGCCCCTGGAGCTTGGGAACATGGGGCACTGTTTCCCTGGGTATGATGCTGTCCTTAGCCACAAAACAAATCGGAGAAGTCCTAGTAACAAAACCTACTCCTTAACCACAGCTGATGTCTAAAACCAGGAACCTAGACCTGAAACTATAGGCTAATCTGGGCTGAAGTACCTATCCCAACCTATGCAGGAGTATGAAGTTGTTAAGATGTTGAGTGGCACTAAAGGATTTTTTTAGGTTAAAATACTTAGTCTTGCATTTTAGTCCCAGGATTATTTTGATTATAATGAAAATTAGTGATTATAATGAATATTATAATGAAAATTAATGCAGAAAATGCTGTTTAAGCATGGGCTTGATTCCAGGTTCCTCACCCCTTACCATTAGGCTATCTAGTACAGCCAGAGCTCACCTCTCTGTTTCATTCTGACTACTGAGCTCTTGTGTTCTTCACCACAGTGACCCAAGTGCTGTGCAGGTATGGTATGTTCTCCGAGGTGAAAAATAGATGTTTTATCTTCTTGCCGAGGGCAGGGAATTGAGTCATGGTACTTTCACTGGGCTTTTGCACAGAAGTTGGGACTTCCATTGAGCTAAACTTTTTAAACTTTTGATATATGCCCCAGAGAATAGAGTGCAGACTGTAGAGCCTGGAGGGAAAGGGAGCGCCTTTCTTCCAGCCTGATTCAGCCTGGCATTTAACCTCCAGAGGGGACTGGGACTTCCAAAGCAGTTGTGTGTTTAGCATTTCCTAATAGCTAGCTCCTAGCAATGCCTCATGCCACGCAAAAGTTTTCTAGAATACTCTTTGGGACTTTAGATATCTAAACTCCTATGTTCAGTTCTATTTTGAGTTTGAAATTCCCTTCTGAGGTTAAGTGTTTTTGACTCAGATCATGCAGTATCTGGCTCGGATCTGAGTGCTTGTTTGGAAGCACACTGCACTCTGAGAAATCAGGTCTGCAATAGTGCTCTTTTTCAGAAATCATTTAATCCAGATCAGTTTTATCGATGGATTGATTGACCTTCCTGCTTCTATTCCACGTGTTTTCAAAATACTGTTTTTCTAATATTTGAGGATAAAAGCAGTGGTCCCATTCAGCTAATTTCCACTGGTAATACTTTTGTCCTTAAAAAACAAAATAGATACAAAAGCTACTTGAATTCTAGGTCATTGTGCTTTTTATGAACCTGTTATTTCCAATTTACTCTGTTACATGTTTCAATCTAAGGTCTGCTTAGAAAAAATCACCTCCTCTCGTCTCCAAAGAGACAGCTAAAGAGAAGATACGTATTACATAAGAATGCCTTTGAAGGCCAGAAAACATTGACAATACTCTTAATTACTTAAAATCCACTTCAGTTTAGGGCTTAAACAATGGTTTAGTGCTTCCAGTTACTGACATTTTGCATTGGCAAAGTTGAGGTCGTCAATAAAGCACCCAAATGCAAGAGCTTTCCAGAAAACCTTGCAGCAGGCTTGGCCAACTATCACACAATAATGTGCACACCTTTGCAATATTTCCCTTTTTGCCTTTAGAAACCAAAGCTGCCTCCAAGGGCACTGGTGAAGGTGGTTAATGGGTCAAGCCATGGCACAGTAGGGGCACAGGGGTTTGTCTTCTGCATTTTGGGAATATGCTTTCACCACCTCTCTCCTTCAGAAGTCTTGTCGTTCTAGCCTCATTCTGTGTGGTTTGAACAAAAATAGCAATGGGAACTTCTCGTTAGGTTTCATGGAAATGCTTATAGTGCATTAGGGTTTGCTAAAGGTTTGGGTAATCTGTTTTTTTTTTTTTATATGTAAATTCTACTTGTTACCATACAAGAATATAAATATTAAGAGGGATTTTGTTAATAAATTGAATGGTAAAATCATTATCATCTTTAGATATTCAGGAGGCTGGTTTTGAAAGGTTTAAAGGGATTTCCTTCCTTCCTTCCTTCCTTCCTTGAAGCTGACCAATTTATCCCATTCTGCAGTTTTATACCCTACTGAATGCTCTTTGGGTGGGAAAGGCAAAGCTGCTCTGCTGTCTTGAGTGACTCTCATGAAATGAAGGCAAAGGCCTATTCTTGACATTTTTTTTTTAAGGATGATTTCATTCTATAAAAATCACTCAAGGCAAGCCATTAGCTCAATTTTAGCACATTTCTTCTTTCAATAGGTAGCAACCAAATGTGCACTTTTCTCATATCAATTCCTGACTCTCTATTAACATTTTCTGAAGTCCGTTGTAGTGAATGGGAAGCTGGACACATGCAGGTGCTGGATTGCACCTTACTGTGAAACAGTTATGGCTTTACAAAATAATCCAAAGAACTAAACTCTAACCTGATCATACAGGACCTATACTAGTGCTAAATAAACATCAGATTTAATATCAGCTCTTTCAGGGTATCAGAGAGGCTGGAATGAGTCTGAAATACTGGACCTTTGGAGGTGAATTCTTCCCATATTAGTTTATGCATAAAACTAAGGAAATTGAGGCTTGCTAACAGCTTTAAAACTTTGTGAAGGCAAAAACGGTCTAGTTAGGTGGATTAAAACTACTGTCTCAATACACCAAATCAGACTTTACTAATTTTATTTTACTAAATTTGACTTTCTTTTACTAACACTTAAAATTATCATAGTAAAATTCCTATTTCTTCTCAGTGTGACTTCAGGTCTAGAAGCTTTCCACAGTATCTGTGGAGCTGCAAAACATACCAACTTAAAGATAAATTGGTAAGGTAAATTGCTTAAATAAAACCATACCAGCATAATTTGATGCATGTGGTAATAAATTTATCCATGCATGCAGTTTCTTCCTCCAAGCAGTAAGGAAAGTGCCAGAAATCCCATCACAGAAACTCTTCCTTCTCACTATCATTCTCTTTTTTTTTCTCCTCCTTTCCCACGAGAACTTGTAGAAGCCAGTTTGGGTAGTAGACAGGAGCTCAGGCTTTATGATTGTGGCTGGATCCTGAATGTGCAAACACTGAAGGGCAGCATTTTATTTGAGGAGTGCATGAGTGTTATAAATGTTCTGGTGTGCACCAACCCCCTCCAGCAGTTGTCAACAGGGAAGATAACAAGTCCTCATTTGTGAATTTGTGCTAATATAAAGCTTATCTGAATAAGCACTTCAACAGAAATGCTGTTCCTAGAGATACCTCTGCTCTGTGACCACACAGCTGTAATCACTGATTTATTAATATTTATTCTGTATTTCTAGGGAAAAAGTAGAAAAATGGAGAAAGTAGAAAACCCTTAACAAATATACATAAAACTGTCCTCATAAATCACCTACAGAATATTTTAAATGACTCCTTTGGAGGTTCAGTCTGTAACACTAAAGTCAATGGATCTTTTCTCCGTTCATTTAGGGAAGATCAAAATCAAATCCTTAATGTCCCACTGTGTCACTTGGGGGAAAATCTCTCCTTGTCATAAGAGAGACCTGTAGTTTAGTTTCCAGCTGCAGAAGATTACTTCTTTCCTTTCCCTTTGTGTGTGTTTTATGACCAAAATAAAGCACTGCATGATCACAGTGCAAAGCAGAAGCCCCAAGGGCATCCTACAGACCTCGCGGCTCCTTACGAAATCTTTAAAATCTCCAAAGTCACCGTGATTGCTTTGTTTTTTTTACTAAAGTACACTTTCCCACAACTGGTAAATAATATGATATTTTGAAGTATATTGAAAGCATGCACAGAAGGTCAGCTGCGTGCACTCCATCCCATTCAGTCTCCTTATACTGCAGCTGAGAGACCGTGGAAATATTACGGCTTTTATAGACAGTGTTTTGCAGAGAGGTGACAAACACAGGTGCTTTCAGAAGGTCTGAGTAAAGAGCATTTTCCTGCGTCTCTCTCTTCGTATTTACCAGAGAAATGTAGCATGGAAAGAAAAAAACATGACAAAAGCATCATGCAAGAGGACAACAAATCCTCTCCAAGAATCCATAGTCACACAAAAAAAGATGAGGAAAAGCATAAAAGTGAAATCATGGGAAAAAAACGAATTCACGGAGGCCTGATCCTGCCCTTCCGCAGCGGCCCGTGCCCTGGCCAAGCTGCCGCGCCAGCCACAGCCTGGTCGAGCCAGGTAAATCATGCATAAAACCGACATCTGCAGGAACAGATTGGCTAAATCCTGTGGATATCACAGAGCTTGCACAGAGCCACCACGTCCCCACCTCCTCTTAGCGCTGGCATCGCGGCTGCCACGTATTTTTCCTTCACTGTCCCCTGCCACCATGTAGGTCATGGAAAAAGCAACCGCAAAACTGATGCTGGAGATACAGGCTTGGCTGCCAACTTGACTTGCTTTCCCTTGAACCTTTCTTGCTGCCCTGATAACAGGACGTGCCGCGGAGTGCCTGCATTTTGCTTCCCAGAGATGAAGATTTCACATGCCAAACTCCTCTCGCGAATATTCCAGCCTTAAAAACTCAAATGTTTGTTGAGCGCAGTTCTAACTAGCAGTGTATAGAAAGCATATGTGTTTGACAGGGAAAATAAGCTCTTCTTCCCGATCAGAGACAATTTGCATATCTTATGTTACATGACAACTCAAAAAAAATAATAAGAAAGCTTTCAAAGCATTCTGCTCTTCTACCACACATGTCCCAACAGGATGGCAAGCAAGTGCTGCAGAGGATAACAACAATAGCAGGCAGGCCCACACTGAGGAATCTGCACGTCCTAGACTTTGAAGGATGTACAGGGATACAGCAGGATGCGCCTGGGACATAGCAAAGGGAAAATGAGAGAGGAATTGGGAAAGAAGGAAGAGAAATAACACAAGGAGTTTGTTTGTCAGTCACATCATTATAATTATTTGAGAAATTATACATAACATACATTGGTCTATACAATATGATATATAGACAGTGTGTATGTATGTGTGTATATACACCATAATAACACCTCCATCTTATGTGGTGAGAATTCAGAACAGAGGAGCTCAAACCACTTCCGGTAAGGACACAATTTATTTAAGTTCAGTCCATAAAGTTTTTACAAATTTTATTGGAAGCAGTAAAATATAGCATGGTGGAACCCAGGATATTGTGTCCCTGGATAGCTCCTTTAATAATTCAGGAGTTCCAGTGAAATGAGGGGAACTAAAAAAAAAAAAAAAAGATTAACTGATCAGTCAGTGGCCAAGAAATACACTCTTGGAGGGAGATGGGTAATACTGATATTTAGGGTCAACCTCTCTGGTATCCTCACTCATCTAAGGCACATAAACCATCTTTACAATCTCTGTAGTTCTGCTCTCAAGAGCTGGATGCACCGTAATTTACTCGACCGGGTTTGGATGAGTTTGAGGAGTAGCCCAGAGCCTCCGCAGTACTGCAGAGGTCCAGCTTGCCCACATCTCTGCTGCTGGTGACACAGTCAGGCTCAGGGACCATCCTCAACTGAGACTTGCAGGATCATTACAAAGGTGGCACTCAGCAGAAAGTAAGCAGCAGTCCCTTTTCCAAGAGCATGTCAGGGGCCACAGAGTCATCCAGGCCTAATGCCAGGATTTTCCAGCATAAACAGCATGAATGACTTGCAGCTGACTTAAAAATTCATTGGTTCTACCTTGAAGGTGACAGAGAGCTCCTTTGGATTCCCCTTCAGATGTGATTACGATAGGCAGTAGCAAAGACAAGCTCTGCAGGTATCACCAGCCTAAGGTCCTACATCTCCTGGCTCAGGACAGAGGGATTTCTATTTCAAAATGTTCAAATATTTTCTATTTTTGAAACAATACAGGCTCAGACTCAATGATCTACTTTAATTCTCTGTACACCTAATGGCCACCAGAGCGCAGCCACAGCAGGGAGGTCAGATGCTGCCCTCCACTACCTGCATCTCCAGATTTATTCCAGGTGCAGGAGCTTTCAACTCAGGAAGCTCAACCCCCACATCTTTTTCACCACTATGAATTTACACAACATATTTAACACCACTAGGAATTTTCTAGTATTTGGTTTCTTCCTTAGAAGAAATCTAAGGCTGTCTGTGTTTCTGGATACCAGTGATTCAAAAACACTAAGGTCTCTATCCAGTTTGTCTCATCTTCCCCATCTGCAGTTAGCACAAGATCAGTGGCACACTGAGACAGATGCATTTGTACCATAATATATATTCAGTGTTTGCTATGTGTCTTTAAAGGGTAAGTGGGCCCCTGGGCTGCTCAAACTTGCTCCAGCTGCTGCTCTGTGCACAGCTGTGAAGAATCACAGGTCTTAATGCAATTAAAGGCATTTAAGGGAAAGCTAAGGGAAGGAAGGCTCCTTGGTAAGTGAGCCTGGTGTCAGCTGCAAGGCAGGTATGTGCTTGTGGCTGTGCTTGTGGAGCAAAGTCATTTCCTGAGGTAGTGGAAGGACGCAATGGGTTTTCTCACAACATAGTAAGCTTGGGTATAGCGTTTGTTTGTTTGTTTTTGGTTATTTCTCTAAAGTAGAATTGCTTTTAAATTGGAGAACTAGATCAGTCTCTCTTCCTCACCCACCCCTCCCTTCCCAAAAAGGGATTTTTCCTTTCGTTAGGACTAGCAGAAGCGTATGGGTATTTCTAGTCTGGCTATCCCAACTTGGACTTCCTTCATAGTGATAAGTCTAAACTTCCCTGCTTTTATGGTTGTAGGTGTGCTGGCTATTTTATCATTTCCCAGTGCTTGGAAGTACAGGTCAGATAAGAAAGCAGTGGTATTCCTGTGGTGCTCGAGTTTCTTTTGAGCCTCTTGAGTCTCTTGAAATTCCTATTTTTTCCTTTCTTTGAGTTAGTCAGAAGCCTTTTATGTTTTAAGAGAGTTCTTATTCCAATCTTGAATTATAAATAGTTCTTGGTGGTGCTTCCAAATCTTTCTTTCTTGATGTATGGGCAAGATCTTGGCAACCAAAACTTGAATCTCTAGCTGGCACACTTACTTGCATGCCCCTCACTCACAGGACTGGCTGCATCTACGGACTGTCCAGACCAGCGTCTCTTGAAGTTATTGAGTTCTTGTAAGCTCTGACATCTCATTTAGAGTTAGTGATAAAGAAACAAAACAAGCTGTGGCATACAACCTCATTTCATAGCTAGTCTCCAAGCTGCCACTCTGCAGTGGCAGATCTCCTGCAAGTGTAAATAGCTTGTGACTGTGTGCCAGTCACCAGGACAGGTGGTATTTTCTCTGTGAATTCTATTGTAGTTTAGACACAAGATTGAAGAGAACAGATTTTCAGAGATGCCTGGTATCATTATTGACTAAAGATATTGAATCACTCTTGAATAAGGTGTTAACTGCTTTTTGAAGATCTTGTCCCTTCATGAAGACACCTGGCTCAGTTAAAGGAGGCTGGGCCATGCTGAAAGTCTGGAGCAGCACAAGCATAATTTGGGAAGATGCTTTGCAAGGGTGAACTTGTGCATAATAAGCTTTCTCTGTTTTTCAGGAAAAAGTCTTTTTTAGTTGTTGACAGAATCAATGTCTGGTCATTTAAAAACTGTAGTGTGTGGGAATTTTTACATTGTGAAGTTAGAGAAACATTGGTGAGGGCTATGATGATAGCTTAGATGCTGTCTCAGGAAAACAAATGTTGCCATTATTGATGATCTTCATTTTTGTCTTAAACATACTGATGGCATAGGATTACCTGTGTTACTCTACTGTATTCACAGACTCAGTTTAAGTCATGGACTTCATTTGTAGCCTCAGGATGCTTGTTCAGTCCAGGATGTGTGCTGGTGTATTCAACTCCCTATAGCATGAATGGGGTACATTACACAGAGGCAGACTCTGGATGAGCTAAAATTCATTTTTTCTCTGTCCAACATCTTTGTATTTTCCTCATCTCTTGTCAGAGTAGTCAGTAACTCCTCGTTTTCCTTCTTTTATATATATAAAAAAGACTTGAATAAGATGAAAGGTGAAATAATCTAATTTAAGAGTGAGGAGAACTTAGTCTATGTAATTCTGCATCTATTATCACAGTTCAATGTCAGCTCTTGATACACGGTCAAATTGTAAATTTGATGTGTATACAGTCATGACATGCTGTTTATGAACACAGTAATTCCTCTTTCCTCCAATACTTGTGGCTTAGTCGCATGAAAATATCTCTCTAAATATATAAACAAATACGGCACAAAATTAGAATAGGGAAATAGGCCAGATCACACCACCTCTTCTTGGAGTCATTTCTGGCACAAAAAAAACCTGCTTCTCCAGACCTGATTAAGAGAGTCAGGTCATTTGTCTGTCTCATACTGCTGTTGCAATGGCTACTTGTGACTAAAAGTCAATTGATTAATTTTAAGTCCTCAGACTCTTCAATATCTCTTCCTAGATAAAGAGTGCCTTTGGGAAGGAGCAGGTTAAAAACAGCCACCTAAAGTCTAGCTTTTTCATACATCTTGGGTGTCCCTTAATAGCAACTCCTCCTTATTTTTCTTGAAATGCATTTTGATTTATTCTTTCTTTTGCCTGTCTCTAATTTCCTTTTGTGACCTTCACATTCTATTAAAAATCTTTTTTTGGCATTTCTTTCCATGTTTCTAATATTCTGGTATCTTTTTTTACCCACTTGCTATGTTTGAGACTGTGGTGTAGCAGAGCAGTGCATTACTGCTTTTATTGTATATATTGGAGGCACTGTAGAAATGGCATGGTATTATAGATATGCCCAAAAGCAACTTGATATTGAAGCAAAGTCACTTTCCTCCAGTGTGAACACTGTTTTGTCTGAGAAATAATCAACTCTGGGCTTAAACAGTGCATCCAAGGTCTACTCCCATAGCGATGATGAGATTTGTGTTTACTGAAAGTTCTTTGTTTGTTTATTTAGCTCGTTTTTAATCAATGTATTAAGAGACTATATGGACTTTTTCCTAGGTGGCTAAAAACTTAGGTTTGTTTTATCTAATATGAATTTCAGTATCATTGTAATAAGCAAGTTTTCTCTGGTTAATTGTAGATATTAGACACAACTGGCAAAGGAACTTCAATATCTTTCAAATTTGTCACCAAAGTAAACCTTATGTAAGTTGACAGGTTTCAAGGGGTCCTTGATCCTGTTTTTGTCTTCATTTTTCTCCTGACTGACCACAAACTGTCTTTTTATTCACATACACTTGGCAAAATGATTGTAGCTGGTTTTTATCAGGATGTAGTGTCTGTTGTTGTCACCAAAAGGGTCAATAATTCTTAGTTTGTCCATTTAGCATCTTTTTCTTTTCTTGCACCTGTTCTGTGCTGGTTTACATCATTATAAAGCAGTTTTTCAGTGTGGTAGGGAGGATGTTGATTTTTGACTGATACAGCAAGCAAGTCCTGCTAACTGTGTAACAATCCAAGTATTAAGTGGAATAAGGCCCTGGTTAAATCTGGCGGGAAGTCCTGGGCTAGCTTATACAACCATGGAATGGCATAGTAAAAATACATGGTTTTTTTTCCCCTTATTTTTTTTATGAGAGAATTATTAGAAATACTGATGTTGATTTAGACTTGAAAGATTTGGAAGCTACTGTTGGTGCAAACAGCTTTACTTTCTTGGTAAGATAGATCAAGGACACTGGTTCTGTTTATTAGTGTTTGTTCTCTTGGGGATTTAAGGAATGACTTCTTTCTACAAAAAAAAAAAAAAAAAAAGAGAAGCTATGTGAGTCTTTCTTGGCAGTATTTCACCTGGGCTTAGGCCCAGCTAATGCTTACTGTTATCAGGAAAGATGATTGTATAGCTCACCAACTCTAAAGAGAAAGCAAAAATACGTGGGGTTAAGAGCTGCTACTAGCTTTAAAAGCCTCAACATAATAAAGTAATGCAGTGAGATAGTTGTTGAAAGCAGTGCTGAGCAAGAAAACTTTGTAGGATTTCACAACAATTGTGCATGGAGAGCTCAGCTGGGATCCTGGTCTTTTGTTGTTTTGTTAAGGTGTTGAGTGGGAGGAAGTTGTTAATGTTGGCTCTCTGTTTCTTTTCTTTATGGGTGTGAGTAATTTCTTCCACATAAGAAAGTGTGCAAGTCTTTCATATCTGCTAAATAGGTTTTATCTTGTCAGTAACCACAAGAGGAGGAGAAAGGCCAAAAACCACATGAGATTCAGCATCACGGTGACCCCAGAACGATTTACTTTGTAGGAATTGCTACAAGCAGATAGGTTCTGCCTCTGCAGGGCTGAGCATTTTACCAGGAGTAGTGTTATCAAGTTGACTCTAAGGCAACTAAAGCGAGGGTGACTATAGAGATCAGGTGCTGGGTCAACCTCAATGCCTGTTAAACTGAGCAGCTAAAAGCACTTGTGGACTTTTTTAGCCTTCTATTTGTTCTGGAAGCTGGTGTCCTAGGTGAAAATCCTCCCTGGGCACACTGGTAATGTGAGTCAGTGAAGACAGTTTATTTTTCTACTTTGCTTCTTGTAAGCATAACTTAGGGGAAATAAATCCCTTTAAAAAATGTATGCTATAACATGAGCAGTAAAAGTATGGGCTTGAGCGGAAGAGGATGCTTATTTCCACTGCTCTACTCATGTTCTCCAGAGAATCATGTAGTTATGTCAGGATAGGCTCAAAGCCCACCAGCAAGGCTATAATTGCATATTACTTGTATGCTCAGTGACCCAGGCCTGAGTGTTTTACTCGGGAGCTCTGGTAGTCAAAGTAACTTTGGTTCAGAAAATGCCAACTTTAGAGCAAGTCTGTCTTCACAGCTTGACTATATGCATACTACCTGAAAAAGGCCAACTAATTAGAGCAGTTAGGATGTAAGCTGCAACTTTTCAGCAGAAACTAGTATGTCTAGAAAAGCAATGTGTGACCATGTAATTCACAGTAGCTATTAGCCAGGAGAAGCTATTGTTTCCTTTGCTTAAGGAGCTATATTTCTGTAATTAGATCTACATGATAAAATAATTGGCTTAAAGAGTCTGTATTTTTTGATGATTTGAGTCTTTGGAGTAAAGCTCAACTTTTCTATTGGAAGACAATTTTTGTATTGAGAATGGGTAGGTTTTACGTCGTAAATCTGTGCTCCTGCATATGTTCATCATTGTATATACAAATGCATCAGGCTAGATTTTTGGCTTATGGAAATACCTTAATAATGTTTCAGTATTTACTTTAGGCTTTCTTGTTTTCAGTTGATCATAGGTGCTCTTGATATGTTCATTAAACACCTTCCAGTTGTCTATGACCTATATTAGTCTATCTGAAATCTTTTTTCTCATAAAAGCTAAGCTATCTGGCTAAATATTGCCCAAAGAAAGGATTATGGGTCTGTCGCTTTCCAGAACTATGATATTAGGAGAGAATCCTATAGCTGGATGTCTGAAGCATACATGTAAATATATTATGACGTGTACATTTATTCAGGTATGTACACTGTTCAATGCATTACCATTTTTCTCAGTTCTATCAATCATAACACTGCTGAAATGCAACTTGTCTTTACAAATGAGTGAAGCAATACCCATTTATGCTTCTCAGTTGCATCAGGAGCAGGGAAGGTACCTGAGGTTTGCAGAGCCTGTCCTTTTCCAAAAGGATGGCAGGCTGAGCTGTTGCTTGGTTAGTGTTATCCTGGCATTCAGCATCTCTTTGCAACAGGAATAGAATATGCCTGAGTGCTTTTGGGGGAACAGACTTATTTATGTCAGTAGTAAAATGTGTTGGAGAATGTAAGTATGAAGTGTAGACAATTGTCTTGATTTTGTATTACTGCCTTGAGAGTCTCATATGGGGAAAGCTGCTGTTAAAACTAACTTGCTGGGGGAAGCACATGACTTGCTATCCAGGCTGATTTGTTTTACAATCACTACTGTTCTTGTCCTTAATAGTGGTCTATAATTGCTGCTTCTCTGTGCTTTGTTATTCAACATTAACAGAACTGAGTGAGTGCAATAGCAAAGAGTGCCTATGTATTTTATCTGGCTTAATTTCCTTTGCAAGAAGGAAATGGCACTGGAGCATCAAGTGGACAAAAACGGCAGAACTAGGGAATGAGAAATAGTTCTGATAAGTGTTTGCCTAGCAAACATGAGACCAATGTGATCAGTATCTTGTGAACAATTGTAACTTCTATACTGGGTGAGGGTTCAGGACAGGCTTATCTTAATCACTTCAACCTTATCCTTAGTATAATTAAAATCCTGAGAAAACATGATTCCTCCTGACATAAGACCAGAACTGTCAAATAGAAGAGGTAGTGAACAGTGTGGGGAAAAAATGACTCTGGCAACTTGCATTATTCAATTTGATTCAGTCCTTTTCTGAAAACCAAGCTGAATTAAGTTATGAAATATAAATCTTACACTTTACATACATATCTTGTCCAAATTTAACAACTTAAAAGTGGCTGTTGCATTTTTGCTTTTTAGGATATCATTTGTTTTTTTGTTAGTATGTTAATTAACCTGCTGTGCTTCTGATGGTGATATTCCAATTTGTACATATGTTTATAACAGTAGTCGAATGTAATTACTACTATGTTTTCCAATTGGGTCTACTAGTGCTATAAAACTGGAGTGAACTTGGGGATTGTAGCAAACCTAGTATATCTTTAGCAACTCCTACTGCTTCAGATCTTAAAGCAGATATCATCCAAAAAGGTAAAAACCCTTCCAATATCTGGTGGCTGTTCCAAAGCACTCTGTGGCAGGGAAAGGAGTTATGAAGAATTCTGAAGGGAAATAATAAAGAGTCTGTTTTATAAGTATATTGAAGTGCTCCTCCCCGGTATCAGCAAAGCAGGACTAATTTTTCTCAAGGCTGCAGGGGACTACTGCTATATGCAAGATATGAGAAGGTCTGACAACTAAACTTGGGCAATAGGATCAGTCCTATTCTGAAGATATATTAGGGGTTAGCTCTGCATAGCTTAAATGTAACATTTACAGATGTTTTGTTTTACCTTCCCAAATGCTTTTTGTCAAACTCTGAAAAGAAACAATTCTCCGAGGTTACAAAGAGTCAGTCTATTCTAGAAGTCACCTCCAATGTCATTGCTCAGCAGTTTTATCCCTGCTAACCATCCCTGCCATCTGCAGTGGACAGTAAAATAATTGGTTATGTTTCATAAGTTATTTTTTTCTTATTCTTTAAAACTGTTTTTAACCAGTTTTCTGATCCTACCAGTGAATAAAGACTATAATCAGCATAGTAAATCAAATAGAAAGTGATACCTGGACATTTACCCTTCTCTTTGTGAAGTGATGTTATGAGGTCACTCTTTTCACATGTGTTGTGGATAGGAACTCAGGTTTTCAATGACTGCTAGTCTTGAACGTTTAAACAGTTTTAAGGAGTGATTGCTTACACTGAATCCATAGAATTTCTTAAGAGATCAGAAAACTAATATAAGCAAAAGTAAATATTAAAAATGAGTGTAAGAAATAAATGACAGTGAGCATAAAGAAAACTATGGCTATAGGTGAACCTGAATAGATGCAGCTATTCATCTTTAAATCAAAATACTAAGTTCTTCCTCTGGGTCACAGTTGTCAGGGCAATTCAATATTGATGTAGTTTAGTTGACACAAGCAAGTCATTTGAATGTGTTTTAGTTTTTCATCTTTCATGATCTCTTTACTATTGGAAGCTGTTGTCACAAATACAGGCAAAGTACACTGTTAATTTAGTATGAATCAGGAAGGTGGTGTTGGTCAAATATCATAGAAAAGCAGTGTGGTCTTTGAAGAAGTTGAGACAACCTCATCTTTCATAACACTGAAAAAGTGTGAGCAAAGAACTTGACCAAAAAAAAACAGTGATTGTGACTAGAGAAATTTTTATCTATCTTGTGAATCGAATCTCTGTACCTTGTGCATAGAGCAATCAAAAAGATGAATTTTCTCAAAGAAGAGGCTGGCTTGGTGCCCTAGCTAATTCTATACATTTCCAGACAGTATTTAATATCTAGTTATGCAAGCCCACTGATTTGTACTGGATAAGAGGAAACACTTAACAACTAATTAAATGTTTACTAAACAAAAAGCTATTCTAGTAGCAAATGAGTGCGAGACCATCTTCTACTTTGAGCAGAGATTAGAAAAATATTAATTAATGAAACACCACAAATAAACTAGAACATTCAAAAGTACCCTTACGTGTGGCAGTGTTGTCTGGCTGTAACCCTTGCTGGCACTTGAGCTGCAAAGACACTTTCAAAGTGGCTAAGGAGCTGATTAACAGAGCAGGTTTAGAGACAAACTTGTGTCAATTAAGCCCCGGGAGGGACAATCAATTAGTGTCAGTCAGGAAACCCTTTTACCACTTGAATTAACATAATGAAAAATGTTTCTCAATCATTCAAGGTTCAAGAAACTTTTGTCATCCAGAAGCACGTTCTGCTGTGTTAAAAATATTGCACATAGCCACAGAAATATTGTGGTATTGCATGATTAAAGCAAATGAGCTGTCAAGTTTTTAAAAATAGAGGCCAGACTAGATAAAAGAATAATCTTAGCACTTGTGTTCTTGCTGGACTGAAATCCAGAGTTTGGGGGCTATATAACAATAAAATTGATGTCACAAAGCAGTTTCTCCCCAGCTTGCTGTTGTCATAATTTCTAGCTCTTGTTTATTAGCTGGAATAACAATAAAGGTCACAGTTCTGGATAGGGGGATACATTTGCAAAGGAGTGAGTTAGATTTCATTTGCTAGAACAGACCAAGTGTCTTTAAAACATTAATAGTCTTAATGTTTTAAAGATATTAAGACTAATGTGTGCTCTACTGTGAGAAAGTAAACTATCATCCTAAAATCATATGCAATAGGTATTTTCATTAAAGATCACATGAGAAGCAGGACAGGAGTTTGCATTTTCTTTTTCTACAGCCATTTGGGGAAAAAAAAATGAACTATATGTATTAAATTAGTCCCAAGGTGACAGTGGTGGAGACTCCCTGTTCTTCCCCATTTGGCTTCTCAAAGTTCTTGGAAAACCAAATAGGTTAAAATGTTATTTTTTGCTTAGCTTGTGCAGTGTTTAGTTTTGGAAGATTTTGGGTAGATATTATTGAACTTGGGAAGTTCCTCTTGTTCCATGGGGCCCTGCTCTCGGCTACACTTTTCCTGGGCTCTGGCTGCCAGGGTTGCTGGGCTTTCTGGTGTAACCACTCTACACTTTCCACTGAGTGCCTCTGGGAACCTAGCTTACCTGAGGGATTTGAATATATGAGAAATTCCACTTTTTTTAAAAGGCTTTTCTTCATGCCTGTGTTAGCCTTCAGGTATAAATCACTATATACTGATCACTGGGATTAGAAGAGCTTTCTCTTTTTAGGGCAAAGCATGTGTTTTTATACCTTTGGGGAGACTATTTTTAAAGCCTATCACTTTATTGAACTGTTACATAAGAAAATATTTTCTAAGTATATTGTATTCTATGCCACAGCCTGTGGCTAGGATGCATATTATTAAGTATATTGATCTTAGTTTGTGGCTTTTCTTTCTATGTGTGACTGGAGTAGAAGCATTTGCTAGTAATCTGTCCCTTACGGTGATCTGTTTGACTTTGGTACCTTGTGAAAACCAACTGCACTGTTGAGGCATGCAAAAGAAATGATGTGTATATATATATGTATACACATACATATTATGGTGAGACCATGACTTCAATGAGATGTGGAGCCCTAGTAAAAAAATAGAAGAAAACTGGTAAGTTCAGGATATATTTGCTGTTTGGAGTATGAAAATGGTCACAATTCCTTCTAGTGCATCTTGTAGTTCCTGGCTCTGAGTGGAATGCAGAAATGTCAAATTTTGCCTCCAAAATTTAGAGAGCAAGGGGGAAGATGGTGGCAGTCATGTGCTTGGGGTAACTGTTGTCACCCTTGGTCCTTGCTGCCTGCAATCACATGAGCATGTGAGACTTGCAGCTTCTGGGACTGTGCTGCACAAGTGAAGTCTGTATTTTCTGCACAGCTGCTCCACCATTAAGGTTACTAAGCATTATGCTGGTGTCATGAAAACCTCTTTTTAATTAGGTTTCTCAATGTTGTATTTAATTATGAGCGTTTAGCCACAGGGAATGGTTACATCTTGCAACCTCAGAGTGACGGAGTACACAAGTTACAGCACCACATGACAAACCAGGTATGTGCAAAATAGCATGAAATTCTAATAATGTGTCTGGATGTAAAATAGTTCTAGTATTATACTGCAAAGCAAGACCTCCAGAAGGTCTTAAAACATATTTCTTATATGAAGTGTCTGAGGCCCATATGTAACTGAATTGCAACATATTTCCACATATTTTCAAGAAAATGTGTGCATCAATAGGTTGATTTTAAGGTTCTAATCAAGCCTGCTGCCAGATTTAAAAAAAAAAAAAAAAAAACATGTTAGTGTTTCCTTGAGCTGTGCTAATGGTTGCTTTTAGAGGAGTCATTTGGTAGAAAAAATTGTTTGGACTACAAACTTTTAAACTTGGTCTTTGATCTTAAATACTGCTAGGGAGTAGGGCTCAGAAGCCTTCAAAAAGAGCAAAAGTGCAAAAAAGGCAAAGGTTGAGGTGCTTCCTCATTTTGTACACAAAGTACAAATTTAACAGCCTCTTTATTGAACTAATTTTCCTTGCTTATAAAGGACTAGCTAAAGCTATGTTTTCAGCAACCTTATTTTTGAATAAAAAAATCCAAAATTCCTTTTTTTAAAATCTCTAAAAGCTTAAAGTGATTTAGTCCAGGCAAAATATTTCAGTGGAGCTGAAATGTTTTCACCTGATTCATTAAAAATGTTGACTTTTTTGAATCAGAACTTAAAACTTTCCATGAGCAATCTCTTCCTTGATTTCTAGCTATTTAATACCTGCAATATTTCAATTCTGCCCTGATTTTTTCAGTGCAACTGGTTTTCCTGTTTGAAAGATCGCTGGCTCTGCTACCGCAGTGGGATTTATTTCAGTAAACTCTGTTTCTCCCAGGCAGTAACTGAGCTATTTCCTGGGGCTCAGTTGCTCTCTCCTCTTTCCCATCTCCTTGTAAAGCCGTTTGCAACACGACTAGTTACGACTAGGACACCAGGCATCTGTGCTTTGATGTGTACAGCCATACACATATGTGCCTTAATCTGCTCTGCAAGAGCCACAGTTTTGCTTTGGTCTGAGGACAGCGTTGGAGGTGCAAATACCTTGGAGAAAAAAGGAGGTTGGGTGAAGCACTGTACTTGCAATGTTGTCCTTGACTTGCTACCTCACTGTTCTCTTCATGGTGTTTCCTCTACCTGGAGGTGTTTGCAGTGTTGTCTTGAATCCTGATGAGAAGGGAGATTGCAACTCCAGGCACAGTGGGGTTTTTTGGATAATTTGTGTGGAGAACTCCTGTCAGTACTTGACTTGCTCTGTCTTGCTGCCTGTGCTAACACTTCTTCCTTTTGGTAATTGTGTAGAGCAGGCTAGTTCAGGATGAAAGCCAAAGCTGTTGTGACCCAATGCTGCAGGTCTTGCATCTCTTGGGGCAAGAGTGACGCAGCCAAGTTGCACAGTGAGGTCCTACAGAAACTTTCCCAGCTGATGGGGGTTCTCCTGGCAGATGCAGCAAGGTGAAGCTGTTGCATTTCTCATTTTCTGTACAGAGCATGTGCACAGCGATGGGGTAGGTTGAGTAGGGAGTCAGGGTGTCTGGTGTAAATCCAGTACTATGGGTGTGTTGATTTTGACAGGATGCACGAATTCCTTTTGAGCAAATGGGCTGCAGATGAGGCTGTTAGTGTGCTCTGTGAAGCTAGCACGGCTGGTGTTGATTTGAGAACAAATTAAGGGTTTTGAGACAGCTGGCTAGCCAGAAGATGGATGTAAAGAATCTTTATATCCCCCAGTGAGCAGAAAGAAGGAAAATCTTCCACAAGAGCTCTCTGGGGTCATTCAAGTGACTTGTTGCCTTGGTTATCACAGGGGCACCATCGCTGGCTGGTGCAGTTCAGTAAACCTGCTACCTGCCAACTGAGTAAGCTTTGTGCATTAGGTTAACTTCATAGCTTATCTGCAAAGGATGGTGAGGTGTTGGAGGCAATGAAGGAATTGCTAATGCTAGGAATTTCGAACAACTTGGTAACTCTTTGGGAAAAGGGAAATATTACTGATCTGGGATAATATTGGCATCAAAGTCGGTAGGGTTCTGGGAATGCTTTTGTATAGTTACGGATGTATGGATATTTCCTTAGAGCCAGCTGATCTGGCAGCATGTTGTAAACATGATTTTTTTTAACAATGAAGAAATAATATAGTGAGACAATCTCGCTTTAAGTCAGTCCATGGGTAAATAACTTGGGTGGAGGAGAACCTGGTTTTCTTGAACTTGTCTTGGAATTTGTCTTCCCCTCCTTATCAGGACATGTTAAGCTTTAATTTTACACTTGTTTAAAGTAATCTTGCTGTGCAACTGTTGTACAGGAGGAGTTAATGGTAAGAATTAATGGCTAATTCTCTTAAGTGCGTGTGAGGAGCTGACTGAGTTGAAGATGTTTCTCACATACATAAATTGCAATGCTATCATATGTTGCCTATATGTCAATAATCCCAGTGTATTTTGTTCATTATTACCCATAAAGGAAAAAATCATGAGTCCTGTATGCAGCCTAAATAAAAGTTTCTGAAGCTCCAGCTTTCTGAAGATGAAGAAAAAGCTTCAGAAATAACAAGTTGTAAAACAACTTGAAAACCTGCTCAAGATATCTGACCCTTCAATAAATATCTACAAGTCTCTGCTGCTGAAATATCTGAATATTGTAGATAGATTTTTTTAAAATAAACAGATGCAGATGGGGAGTGTGAAGCAGAAAGGGGTAATTTGAAAAATGGATTTTAAATATCATTAGTACCTCTTACACTTTAAAGAGGTTGTATCTGCATAATGGCAGCAAGAGAGGGGTGTGTAGCTGTACTGTAGCACTGATATTGAGAGAAGCAGATGCATCTCCATCACAAATGCAGATTGTCAGTGTTAAACCTCTATAGCCCCTGGTATGTAATTCAAGTCTGTGCTCAGGGGGCTTGTGTGATCTTCTCAATGGATTTGCACAACTCCCATGAGTGTTAGTTGGTATTATAAATGGACCTTGGAAAAAAAAATCTACTTTTACCTCTGTATTGCAGCTTCTGAGGCTTGGTGCACAGCAAGAGCTATGCATGTGCCTGGGAGACAGGGCTTTGAACCACTTGATTACTTGGAAAAGTGTGAAGACCTATCTTGCTGCTGCTTATTAAAGACTTGGGATATTTGTGGAGAAGTGGGGCATGCAGATTGTACCTTTCCAAGTAAGTTTGGTATTATCAAGGTTTAGTGAACCAGCAGTGACCAAATTGCTGGTGCACAGTGAAGCACCTAAGGCTGAAGACAGACAAGAGTAGCTCCTTAAAAAGTGAAGCTATATTGATGTTCTGTGGAAGGTTTAGTAAGCTTCTAGAAATGCAACTTTGAAATTCAACCTCTCAACCCACCTACGCCTGCTTTAAGATGTGCATGCATGCTAATGATGAGCCAAGTGTCGTAGATTCTCAGCCACACTTGGGAGGACCATCCTTAAAATTCCACATGAGGCAGAACTTGCTGAAAACACTTTGAGCAGGAAAGACGATTCTGATTTCTCCCTTGCTGTTTTCTTTAGAGAAGTTATGCACTCTTATCCCATTGGCTTGCTGAGAAGACAAGAAGTGAGAAAGCAATAGCCTTTTCTCTTTGAGGGGTCTGCTATTGCCTCATGCTTAGGAGTCAAGATATATGGAATAGCACAGGTGCAGATGAACACTTTTCATGCTGCTTTATCATCTAGCTGATTATGAAAGATGTCATCAGCTTTTTATTTTGATGAATTTGTATATCAATATATGCATATCAACATTAGAAACTTATTGCACTTGATTTTGTCTGCAGTTCTGCTGCCAAAGTATGTATTTCTTGAATAGATGTTGTGGGTCAAGCCATATTATGCGTTGAAGTGTGGGGGGAGAGATAAAACAGCTATCTGAGCTGTTTGGACTGGTTGCCAGTCTGTTTTTATCACTGCAGAAATGCTGGGAAGATTTTCTGTAATTCATATCAACTTTGAGTTGTTCAGTTTCATCAGTCTCTTTCTTTTCTGCTTGTTTGTTTCTTATTTTGAAAGGTCTGAGGCCACAGTTTTTTCTCCAAGGAAAGATGGTTGTAGAGCTTTTGATTTTTGAGCTTTTTTGATTTGAGCTTTTTCTCTTCAGTTATTTGGCTGGTAGCTCTCCCACTACTAGCTGTTTTCAGTCTTGCAAGCTTCGGCTTTTGAAGAGGCACCTTGATTTCCTGAGGGGTAGAGCATGATTCTTATTATCTGTTTGCACAGGAGATGGAGGAGGAAATGTAACAGAAAGGACAGGATATTTTCCTAGCAGATTTACATAGCAATTCTTAAGTGAGATCTGCTTTGTGGAGCAGGGGCAATATTGCTGCATTAGATCAGCATGCTACCCAGAGCATCCTGCTTCTCAGCTGGGCTCATTTCTCCTTATAGCTGGGTGACTGTTAGGAAAAGATATTCCCTTAGTGATAACATTGTAAGGTTTGTTCAACTGTAGGGAGATGGACAAGATTTTTCTGTGAAATATTTGGTGTTGCAGAGGTCTGAAATTGCTTTTGGATCAAGCTGAGGTGGCTGTTCCTTTATTATGACTGCTTAATTTGTCCCTCCTGTATGAAGCATAAATACAGCTGTAATGCTAATGGCAGCACGAGTAACTCTGCATGGCACTTCAAGCACGGCAGCCTCTACAAGAATATTTCTAATTTAAAATGCCTGCTTCCAGTCTTCTAGGAAAATAGTGCTATTTGGTTATTGGTTTACTCTTCTGGGACCACTCAAGCAATTATGCTCTTGCAAACACATCTCTTGCAACAGGTTATCTCAGATCCATGGAGTATGTTTCAGCAGTGTCCCTGCTGAAAATGAACTAAACCAGGTCCAGAAAAGGCTTCTCTTAGAAGGCTACTGGAAGCTTCTTCCCATCCCATCTCATCTCTTAGTCAAAGATAATGGTTTAAGGGCTAATTTAAATCAACTGCCTGCATACCTTATCTCTTATCAGTATCAGCAACACTTATTTTGATGGTTTTGATTTATTCTTAAAAAAATGCATGGCACTTATTTTTATGTTCTTGCATTAACATTTTAAGAAGTGCTCTTCTTAAAAGGACCTCTTTTGGTCCTCCCTTTTAATGGTTAGTACTGCATTTACTCATCTCTGCTCCCCTAGGCATTTCCTTGTCCTCAGATCTCAAAGATAATTGCTAATACTGCTAAGACAGCTTAATTTTGGTACTTGGGAAAAGTATTTTGTTTGTCTCTAAAACTTGGCTGCATCTTAAATATTCTTCAAAGTGTCCTTCTTCTCTTTTGGCCTCCACTTTTATCTTTTGGTTAATTAAGAGTTTAAAAATCTGGCTGTTATTAACCTTAGTGAAAACTAGAGAAAGAATATTTTGGGGTACTTGAGCTTCTCTGTATTGTTATTTGTGTGACTTAAATACGTGATGGGCTTGATTGTCTATCTTTGTTATGGGCAATGCATTCCTAGAACTTTGCTTGCCTTTACATTAATAGCTAGCTATAACTCATTTCGTGTCTCTACTTTTTTCAAATTTATACCTGGATATTTGTGCTGTTCCTCCACAATTATATTCCTCCTTTTCAGACCAGATTTAGAGATTTTTCTATTTTCTCCTCCTTTTTCAACTTCAGAGTCATTTTATGTTATGTCTTTAAGTTGTCCTTTACCAGCTCTCCTTTACTCATAGCTTCTTTCTGGGGACTGTTACAATTTTCTCCAAATTTGCCAAGTCTCCTTTTTTAATGCCTGTTCCTTAGGCACTATGAACACACATAACCTAACTTTTTTGTGACTGTTTTGTGCCTTCTGCTTCCAGAGCTTCAGCCAGGAAGTCTTATTCTTATTTCTTCTTTTTCTTGCTTCTCTGAGTAGATAAAACTAAGAGACCTAGGGGCTACACTTTAAAGTGTGGAAGATGAGCATTCTAAGATGCCATCTGATTTTGTTCTGACAGGCAGGTCTGTCTGCAGCTTGGCTTGTCACACCTATTCATCGGTGACACAAGCACAAAAGCATCACTTGGATTTTGAAACAGGTTGTGTAAGAAATGCAATTCACACAGGTAGCTGAAACAAATCAGCATATCCAAAGCGGAGAAGCTGTCCTATGAGTTCAGCAAGCTGACAGGCCAACCCTGCTCCATGTTATGTTTGTACAATAGCTCTCTTCAGTGAGCAGAGCACTTCATCTTGGTTCAATCTTTTTTTTAAAAGTTGGGTATTGAGTACCTTAATATTTGTTATATGCAAGTGATACTTCTGTCCAGCATATGTCACAGAATCCTTGAGATTGGAAGGGACCTCTAGAGATCATTTAGTCCAACTCCCTGCCCCAGCAGGCACACTTAGAGCATGTGGCACCGGGTGGCATCAAGGCAGGTTTGGAGACCTCCAGAGAAGGAGATTCCACAGCCTCCCTGGGCAGCCTGTTCCAGGCCTCTGTCACCCTCACAGGAAAGAGGTTCCTCCTCAAATGGAGGTGGAACTTCCTGTGCTCCAACTTGTACCCACTGCTTCTTGTCCTGTCACTGGCCAATGGGGAAATGTGATGGGTTGGGGCAGGGTGGACTTTTCCTGTCTGCCTCTGGATGGAAGATTTCCTGCCTTGTTGTTGGAAAGTGGGAAATAGGAACACACTAGCATTAAAAAAGGCGAGGGGAACATTCTTGGCTAATGACCCCTTCTCTTGATGGCTCATGCTGATGAGATGCTCCTGGTCCTGCCTGCATCCTGCTCAGGCTTTGACCTTTGGCTGTTCCCTGAGAGTCCTCAGTTGGCAGTCAGAGCCATTTCAATAACTACAGCTGTGCTGCTAAATTATAACTTTCAGGTTTTTATTGGAAAACTGAACAGATAGGCCTAATGACTCTGGGAGAAGGATCTCCCAGTGCAGTCTAATCTAATGGAGATGCAGAGCAATCTAGTGGGAGTAATGACAGTAAATGACATGGTGCTAGAAACATGCAGTCACGACAAGAGCTCAGATTTAAAACATTTGTTTCCTCTGATCTTCATTTTACACAAGTATCAGCATTGGCTTGCTCTGTAAACTTGGAAGCTCTCTGCCAACTCAAAATCCTTTCCTGAAGCTACTTGCTGCAGTTCTATTTTCCAGTTAGTCTCCTGCTTATTTCTTTTCTCCAGCTATGTCATTTTTAGGAAAACTCTGTACTCTTCTTTTTTGTTTCCCAGGGCAGTAGTGCAGTCTGGCTACCTCTCACCCCATGGTTTTTGTCTTAAGGTTTGCTGTGCAAAAGTCAGATTTCTTCTTAAGTATAGCCACATTTCTTTCTTTTTTATCTGTAGCTTTCTGTGCTTGCCAGTAGGGAGAAGTTGGACCAATTTTAGGGGGGATCCACTTATAAATTGCAAATGAAAAAACTTTAATCTTTATCAACTTTCCACAGGAATGCAAAAAAAGTATTTCCTTGTTCCTTTCCAGAAAAAGGAAATACAATTCCTTTCAATTCAATGATAAATCAGAGAACTAACCATGTGCTTTATTCTAGTTTGTGCACTGTATTCTTTGTCTGCATAGTACTTCTCTTCCAGAATCTTCAGTCCATTCTGTGTTGGACCAGCTTCCCAACTAGGCTGTGCATAGGTAACTTTGTAGTTGTAATTGCTTGATGTTAAATCATATTCTTTTTTCCCCCCACACCTGTCTGGAGTAGAGCCACATTTTTCAGTAGATTCCTGCTAGTAGGTTTTTATCTATAATTTGCATATTTAAATATCTCCCTGTTTAATTTTTC
>JAVCKT010102678.1:0-26861 GCA_032273925.1 Rhynchotus rufescens
TCTTCCTTAATGCTGACAGAAAAAAAAAAAAAAAATATCAACTGATTTCTTTTCAAAAAAGCCCTTCACATGCCCTCTGTTTCTACCAGCTGCAAAGGGGGCAGAGAATCCCATCACAGCCTCACCCCACACTTGCTCCCACTTCGATCCTGAGGTTAGCAAAATGCTGTAAGCATTTTTTTTTCTTTTTTCTCTCCAAACTGAAGGAATATAGCAGTTATTGTTGTCCTAAATGAGGTTCTGTGGAAAGTTTTTGTGTGATAGGAGATGTAAGGATGTCTTTCCTTGAAACTGCCATGCAGCGCACACAACCCATACAAATGGTTAGGGAGCAGCAGTTTTAATTTTAGATAAGGGACTGCAGAATGCAGTTAGATAAAACCTACAGCTGTGTAGGTTAAGGCAGAAAAAAAGACATAACTAACAGAAATCAGAAGGCAGCACCTTTATGAGACACACCAGTTTTCACTCCCCCTCAGAGACCTATTTTCAGGTGTTGCTGGAGAGGAGAACACTGTAATTCCTACCCAAATGTTTCCCGTGGATCTCTCTTAAAGTACAGTCTTTGGGATTTGTTCTTGTCACATGAGTATTTTTTTTTATGCTGGCAATTTTGCTTCTTTTCTCCATGTAGAGGTAAAGTTATTCTTGGTTTTGTGTAGTCAAGGGTAAAAATTGTTCTATTTGTCCACTTGCTAGTTTGTCTGCCTGGAAAGCCCCCATAGATAAAGCACTTGTGCATCTTCTGAAACTCGCAGGAGTTTTAAGCTTAACTGGAATCTGTCTTGTGTATATCAGTGTATTACTCTGCCTTTAAATGTAGTTTATACAAGGACTAAAAAACTTCAGCCACTCCAGACATAAAATTATTTGAGAGGAAAGAGCGAGCACGTTATCTTTGACTTTGCCTTGTTTTCCAGTTTGTTTCTTTTTGCAGTTCAGTGCTGGGTTTTAACGGGCAGGTTTGTGGCAGGGCTGTATTTTTGGGGGCATTGCCTTTCTCACTGTGCTGCTGGCCATTGAGCTAAACCAGCAAGCGGGCACAGGGGACTTCACAGGGTTTCACAGTAAAGCAAACTCGCCATGGGGCAGATTTGCAACCCGAGGGCCCCTTTGTGCTCGGGAAACCCTGAGTCTGTTGCTCCTCAGGACACGTGAGTGACGGAGCAGTTGGAAAAGACTCCAAGCTACAGTGGACAGTCAGTGCCCAAAGCTTGAAACGTGGCTGCCATACGTGCTCAGATTTGGGGAGGCTTGGGGGGTACTTGAGTGGACGGTGACTAAAGTGTTTGCCTGAACTAAATCTATAACAGAAAATTGTTGCAAAGATTAATCTCCTGAGATACTCCTGAAAGCTCATGCATGTGTGCAATAGGACTATTTTTTTCTCACTGTGAAAATTCAGTCTTTCAGTGTTCAAAATTAAATTATAAATCAACATAGTTTGTAAAACAGTCGGCCTTTCGCTAAAAGCATGGGCTAGTTTGGCTGCATTGCATTCAAGTTAAATGTTAACCCACTGGGCAGCAGAAAGCTGCTTCTTCCAGGCTTGGCTTCTCCCAGGAGGCAAGGAGAACTTTCCGAATGACTTTCCAAAGGCATTCAGAAGTAATTGAGTGGCTGAGCTGGGCCTGGCAGTGCATAATTGTTAGATTTATTAACTTATTCTGGTTTCTTCCTGGGAGTGGAATTACACAGCAGAGACCCTCTCAGTGTGCAACCCTTAATAATTATATAAAGAAGATTTTCCTATCAAAGAACAGATGAGAAATTGTTCCTCTGTGAGAAAGCAGGTTTGACACTATCCAAGGCAGAACCCCCAGGAGGTTTGCTAACTGGCACCTAGAAAAGGCAAATTAATTTAAAAAATGAATATTGCTTAACTCTTTATTTCTGAAACCAAGAGAGCTCTGCATTTGTTGCTTGATGAATAGCGTGATCAAACTGGACCACAGAAGAAGAAGAGGCTGCTGTGGAAAGCAAGGCTATAGGCTGAGCCTGACTGGGTCTCATTGTGCATGAAAAGGTCTCATTACAGCCATGTCCTTTAAGCCCTGAGGAGACAAGATCCCTAGCCAAGAATGGCATCTCTGATCACAGGTGGCTTCCTCCACCAGCCCGTGTTCCTCTAAAAATAACCCTGATTTCACACGTTAGCTGTCAGACCTCCTACAAGCTACAATAGACACAACCTCCCTAGAAAACACCCGGCAAAATGTAAAAAGCACTGGCTCCACTGCACGAAAGAGGCTGTGCATCACTTCTGAGGAGGCATCCTTTGCATTTGATTTGTGCTACATATAGAGGTACGTAACATATCCTGACACTAACTCAAAATATTAACCCAGCATAGAGAATCCTTTGTGTTTAACAGCACTTCTGCATCACCAGGGTATGGGCAGGTGCTTCTTGAAATTATCCATCTTTCTGCCTGGAGTCAGGTGTGCTGTTCTGCACTCCAAAGAGGAAAAGTGGCACTTTGCCTCTCCATTTTCTCTCCCCACCAGAATTCAGAGAAACTTCCTCACTTTCCAGACTCTGAAGTACTGTCCATATAATAATAAACTTTAGGAGTAGTTGTGTTTTGATTTTATGGGACAGGAAATATTTCATTTCTGAGCAGACCCTTTTACTACAAGGCTCCTAATCAACCTGGCTGTCTAGACTGGAAGTTGCTCCAAGCAGGATATGGGGAGGCAGGATTTTCCATATCTTTCAATGAGAAATGAGGAGAGGTGGGGGAAGAAGCTGGGATCGGAGCAGCAGTGAGACATGAGGCTTCATGTCCTACGGGCTTCAACACAGCTAGGCTCAAGCAGCTGGTGGGATTCATTTAGCCCCAGCTGTAAGTGAAAAGGGTTTCTGGACTTGAAAGGGAAAATTAGCAACAGGAAAATAAGGGTGGCACAGCAGATCAGTCTGAGGTACGTAAGCATCTCAACGAGGTAAGTCTGTAACCCCAAATTCACTGCTGGAGTTTGACAGTTTGAAGTAGCGAGATATTTAGTAGCTAGTAAAATAAGAAGCATTCAAGAAGCACTAAATAAAAATATTGACAGTAAACAGAGATTTTCCCATGGGCTTTTGCAGCTGCTGAGGCTGGATATGGAATCGCAAGGTCTCCGATTAGGGAAATGGTCTGTTGATGCAGTTCTCACCATTTCAGCACTGAGGTGGGTGGATTGGAAATTCCTCTAAGACACTGGAAATTACTACAAAATGCCACAGATTTTAAAGCACTGTACAACAATTTAGGGCTATATTTATTTTCTGAGTAAATACATTTTTTCAAGCTGTCAAAATAGAGAGGGCTTTATGTGGTTGCATGCAGCTCGTGGTGGCAGCGCATAGCTGGGTGAATTACTTGGGAAACCCTTGCATGCCATGCAAAGATGATGGCTTTCCTGCCTTTTGGTGAGGGGCAAGCACTGTTTTCCATGAGGATGAAAGCCCGGGCAGTTGTTTTAGGGGGCTGGAGGGGAGGAGGGATGTTCAGGCTTTCAGCTCCCCTGATTTATTGCTCAGTTAGCAGAGTGCATCCCAGCCATGGTGCGCGAGAGGCACGGAGCGCTGCGCGTTTCCTCTGATTCGTATCAACAGCCTCCAGAATAACAGCCCCTATTGGGAACAGCTCTCCCCTCTCCACGTCCGGGCGGGAAATGTTGGAAAGCTTTTATACTGTGCGAGTAAATTAGGGGGAGACAAAAGGGGCCCTCGACTCCCGCTCAAGCTTTTACATTTTCACAATGAACAGTAAAATCCAAGGCATGTTGTAATGCTGGCTGCTCTTTTTTAAATCTCTTTATTTATGTAGCGTTTTGGAGAGATGCTACCAGGCACGTAACTGTGGAAATAACACGGGCCAAGGATTCGGTCACTGGTATATAGTGGGTGATGGGGGAATATGGGTTGGCTTTTAGTTTCCCTCACTTAGGCTGTTAGCAGTGACTCTTTCTGTTAATCCTCATGGAGGGAGAGAGGACTTGGATTAAGGAAGATAATTCACACTACGGAGCTAACGCTGTGTGGAGATATTTTGGGTGTTAGGGAGGAGAAGTTAATTGTCATCTTGCATGCCTGGACGGTGAGAAATCAGCAGAGCACCCAGGCTGCTCGGAGCAGACCCTGCAGACATTATTTTGTGACACAAACCTAAGACCTGCCATATTCCAGACAACCTGCATTTAAATCTAAACTGCCTTGAACAGGGCTTGAACAAGAAAGTCTCCTTTTATCGCTGCTAATACTTTTGTCTCTATTTTTATCACTATTTGCCTCTCCTGTGTCCTCTCTCGGACCATCTCTCCTTCTCTGATGCTATTTTTCATTTCCTTTGCCTGTTATTCCGCCCTCCTCTTCCCTGCTCCTTGTAGCCGCCCTCCTGCAGCTTCCCGCGCTCTGCCACGGGGATGTCCCATTCCCATTCCCAATCCCTGGCTCCTGCCTTGGCTTGCTCCGCTTTCCCTGAGGTGTGCAGCACCCTGACCCAGGGCTCTGGGGCACAGAGAAGCCCCCTTTTAAATGCCAAGGTTGTGTGAGCCTGCTCTTCCTGCAGCCTGGAGAGAGCTAGCAGGCAAATGTCAGTCCTGGATATTTCTAAGCTCCTCATCAATGTCATTATCTTAGCACATTGGTATCAGGAATACCTGCTTCCCTGGAAAAATTCTGCTGGATTCGATGTGCTGTTAATCCCATTTTATATAGATAGGGAACTGAAGATCACACCGAACGGGAATTACACCAGGATCTCCAGCATTGCCAATTAGTAGGCTAAGGCTTTTCCTTGGAGGCATCCTGTTTATTTCAGTTTGCCTGGGCAGTTGTTTTATGCACAACCACAAACACTTTTGAAAAGAGGCGTGAAGCAGCAGTTTGCAGAGCTGCCCATGTTTGGAGAGGGTCACTGCAAGAGGAGAGGGCAGTGAGTTAGGCTAAAGGCATTACTGCTGGAACTGAGCGTAGTCTTGTTCCCTTGATCTTGACATTTCTCAGTGTTGATACTGCTTTGCCATTTACCATTGGTTCAAAGCTAAGAGCTGTTTCCAAAACAGCATCACACGCATATGGTGATGGCCGAGAGGTTCGGAGAACTCTTTTCCTCTGGGCAATCCAGTTTCAGGCTCCTGGGCTGAGGAACCAAAGATCCGTGTTCCCAAGCACCAGTGGATGTCCTGGCTGTTGGATCCGTGTGGGCCCCTCTAGGCTCTGAACAGAAGTTCTGCCTCAGACCTGAAGAGCCTTTCCTGCAAAACTGTCAGCAGAACCAGGAGAGGCAGATGAGGGGTGTTCTGGCTGATGAATCAGCGTTTTCCTATCACAAATCCCTGTTGGAAAAGTGCCAGACAGCCTGGCTTTTCATACGAGTGTATAAAAAATGTTGTCATCTTTCCTGTGCAAGCTTTAGCTGTGTTAGTTTACGTTTGCTGCGGTGTCTGACCAGATAAACTGATTTCTTTTATCTGTTATTTGATTGATTGATTTTATTTGATTTGATTCTATTTGTTTTCAGCTTAGTGCCACTAAAAAAAGAAGAAGAAAAAAAAAAGGACAGCTTTTTTAAATACCAGTAATGGATCTCAGTGTAGCAACAGTAAGTTAAGTTAGTCATCACTAGGGAGGAAAGAGGTCTAAACTCAGATCTCACAGGAGAATAAATGAGGATTTGAACAAATATTTTGGATGCTTTCAAGGGAAACAGAAGTCCTGATCTCTGAATAGTGCCAGGAGGGGATGACTCTGCAATGGAGAGATTAATCCGTATTCCCTTTTTCTCCTACCTGCTACTTGATTCAGTCTTCTCCCTCCCAATTATGCTAAGCAAGAAACATCGTCCAAACAAACAAATCCCAAAATCCTCTTTGTATGGAGCTTCTCATGGGGAAACTTGAGATTTCTGCATGTTCTCTGACTTGTCCTTGCTGTGCAGTACCCATGTAAGGAAAATGAGGAAGCTAGAACCGTGGTAGGTGCCTCTCCCCATTCATTCCTCTAGGCTTAGGAGAATTACAGCCCCAAATACCTCTGTTAGCTGATAAAAATCTACCCCAGCACCAATAATAGAGGTAGTACCAGAATGGTACCAGTGGTACCAACACTGTTAATTTTCCTGCACACTCAGCTACCCATATTAAGTATTTACTGCAGATGCTTCCTCTTGGATACAAGTGACTTCTAACATAATGGTACTTTTGCAAATTCTTCTCTAAAAGCAATTTTATTCTTTAAGATTAAAACAAGGTACCCAGTTGTGAATTATGCTGCTTTTGTTGCAGTTCCTTAGACTTAGAGGCTGTCTTTCTTCCCTCTCGGGAATAGTTTTAAAAATAAAATGTTTATGATATTAAAGTATGAGCAAAAATTGGCTGCTATATGAAATTCATTTTTCATTTTGAAGTATTTACACAAAGGATCCAGTGTGTTTTGCTATTAAAATAATTTCCGTGGTGCCTCTAACGGGTTTCTGCTGAACCGAAGGTGAACGGTGCTTTTGGGGTCAGGTAGGACAAGTTCAGGATCAGAATGTTCTATGTAGGGTTGCTCCTGCAGAAGAGAAGCTAACAAAGACAGCCACTGCTTTTCCTGAACATTGGTAGCTAGATATGTTACCTAAATAAATGAGGTGAATGCAGTATTTCCCAGATCATAGAATCTTAGAATCCTTAAGGTTGGACGGGACCTCTAGAGATCATCTAGTCCAAGCCCCTGCTCCAGCAGGGACACCCAGGGCACGGGGCACAGGGCGGCATCCAGGCGGGTTTGGAAGCTCTTCAGAGAAGGAGACTCTCAGATATATGTTGACTCTACAAATATACAAATACTTTGAAAACTGATTTGTCACAGTTTATCATAGTAAGACACCAGAGGCAAAGCAACCAGGTCTGGAGGATTGTTGCTGCATGAGGACTGTTATATAAGCAGATGACATCACCACAGCTATGGGCAAAGAACAACCTGATGCTCTCTGTATGTGCGCCCTTTCCTACAGAATAATGGAATAAATCTATTCCTGGATGTGATCTGTATTTTATATCTTGATTCCCCTACCCCAGAGGGCTTTCATTTAAAATGCAGGAGTCTTGATCTGCTTCATTATGCATCTTTTCAGCACAGTTGAGTGATCTGTCATGCTCGTGTTAGCTCTGGTCGCTTGGTACTGTGGAGCTTTATGATCTGCATATTTTCCGGAGCTGCTGTGGTTTTTGTCATGACAACTGCATGGGCTGCAAGGCAAAATGGCCAAGGGTTCCCAGTACCTGTCAGACAAGGCAAGCAAACACGCAGCTTGCACCCTCACTCCCCAGTGCTCGCTGACTCTCTCAGTACTAGTTAAATTAAAGATGTTTCAATCTGCTACAGCTGTATTTAACTTGGTTACTTCAAATACAAATTCCCAGCAATTTATCTTCCCTCCCACAGTTACCTATGAAGAAAGTGAGATATCCATATTATTCATGCTTACACGAGGGCTTCATTTAGAGGTCAGCAGGTCCCTTGGTCAGATGTTTCACAGGCGCTCGAATCCCAGGCGGGCACAAGGCCTCCCAAGGGCTCTGAGTGGCTTTAACTCATCAGGCCATAGAGGAGGTTTCTGCTGCACTGCCTAACAGGGAGTTTCGTCCCTGGGAATGGGTAATTGCTAAAGTCACCTGAAAGGGGTAATTTCTAAAGTCACCTGAAAGGCTTTGCCCTTTCAGCTTGCAGTATAAAATGGAATAGGACTCTCTGCATCATAAATATCATCTTTTTATACAAACATCTAGTGATGTAAATTGTTTTTTTGGCCAGTTTCACTGAGGAAGTGTTTTAAGGCAGTGAATGAAGTGTAGCTCTACAGTGGGATGAGGATGGATACTGCTTTTTAAGATGCTCAGAGTTGGCTAGGGAGGATGAAAACTTGAGAGAAATATGAGATTTAGAAGGTATTTGGGGGCAGTTAAGAGCTTCCATTGCTGTAAAGTCACACGAAATAAGGAACACTTCCTTGGAGTGGAGGCGGAAGGAGAGGATTTTGCAAATCCTCAAGGAGAGGGAATTTTGCAAATCCTCATCTGGCCTTTTACAGGTTTACATCAGAGTGCCTCATTCTGTGGAAACACAGCAGGAAATCTGAGGATGCAGATGAGCAGAGACAGGATTAGATGTAGATCACGTATCAGGCATCAGGAGATCTGGCTTCCCAGTTGTCCCTGCTCATCCTTGGTAGGCATTCAAGCCCCAACCTTCCTCATCATTTTTGTCCTTTACCACCTCGTATGCTTGGGATGGTGATTCCCCATATGGTCCTGGGCTCAAAATCTGAGGCTTAGGGGAGCACCAGCCATGGGGTTTCAGATCATTCAGGAGGGCCTTGGGGATGAAAAGGGGTGGGGTCCGTTATATTTGGGACCTTATCTATAATTTAAGCCATAAATTTGTTTTCAATTCTTTCTGTTTTCAGGCAAAAATAAAAACATGAGTATTGCCATATGTAGCACTATATAAATTCTTTTCTTTTTCTAAAAATTTTTTATAACGTGCAGTTATGAAATAACATTGCAGTTCTGTCCAGCTCCTAGTTAAAGGTACCTCCTTGCTATGGTGAGTGCCTGGTATAAATACCAAATGTTGCTATTGCAAAGAAAGCAGCTGTAGTTCATTTTAGGTTAAAAACAAAAGAAATCAAACATTGCTAAACTGCAGCTTTTAAGAGAACACTTTTCAGCTTTCCACTGATGATGATAATAGAGTTTAAGCTAACAACAGTGAAACTGCTAAAACTTGATTTGAGTACATCCTTTAAAATGTAATGAGGAAATATCCTTGTTCAGTGAAAAATATTAAAACCTGCGGTTCACGTTGCATGAGTGCAGTTTGCGTGGATGCTGCGTTTTTAAATGATCACGAACCCAATCCAGCAGATTACCGCTTGAGAATTAGTTTCCATCCTCAAATTGCTATTCCATTTTGGTGTGGTTATACAAAGAACTGTGCCGGTCCCCTCAGGAAGCTGGGGACTGTTTTATCTCCCATTTAATCAGCATCACTCCTTCAGCTTCATGCGCTGGCCTCTCCTGAGAAAAAACCATGCTCATCTCCTCAGATGGAGAGGGAGCTTCTTTCTTGTGGAAAAACACTGGGAAAAGATTGAATTAATTTTCATTTGCAGTATAAGTAGGAATTGAATCTAGCCTTCCAGAGCTGGAAACAGAACGTACAAAGTCAGTACAACCTTTCCAGGCTTTCTTGGCCCTTTATACCAAAACTCTCTTTAGGGAAAAGGATACCAAGGGATCTTTTCAAGGGATCTAGATAGGATAAATGTGAAGAGGAGGTGGGCGAATGGCTGGCAGTGCCTGTTATGGCCTTGCCTATGCTGTTGCCTGCAGAGCCAGTGCTGGGTAGGGAGCCAGTGCGCAGAGCTCCTCCAGATGTGACCTCCTGGGCAAGGACACATGCAAAACAATTTGACCTTTTAAATTTGGGCATAGGGCTCTTCCAAAATCTGTTCTGGCCTGAACCTGTGGATATTATGAATAAGGTCCCAGCTCACAACCGTGGAGCTCTTTGGACATTGCTATGTGTAGTAGATCACTGTGTGTCCAGCTGAAAGAGCTGAATTTGCTCTTGTGCAGCCCACGTTTGGAAACCAGAGAGTGGCTCATCTGCACAAAGAGAAAATTCACTGAAACAAAAAGCTTATCTTTCGGTAGTTAATAATTTCAGGTCACTTGTCTCATCTTGTCACCTTCTGCCTTTCCTTTATTTCCTTATATTATTGTATTATTATTGTATTGTATTATTGAGTGTTTCAGGATGGCCCCACGAGGAAGGCCAGGTTTGCTTTGGCAGGAGTCATGTAAAAATCACTGTGGTTTTTCCCCATGTTCATATTCACGTTTTTCTTTAGAAATGTTTCCCTAGAATGATTTTTGCATTTATCCCAACACCTTTCCTTTTGCTTACCTTCCATGCTAACAGAAGTCAGGCACAGTGAAAATAACACATTATTGTAATTGCTGATGATGGTGCTCTATATAGTTAATGTCACCTCTTTCTGAGCAATGTTTGATTTGCTGAATCCATCCATCTTTATTTTTATTAAATTAAAGAATAAACATTACCATGCTTTCAGAGAGATTTAGAGAAAGGGAATCCACTACATCCCAGTGCAATAATTAAGGAAAAGTAGCAAATAGCTATTCTTAAATGAAGCAAATAGCATTTCTTAAATGAAAACCAAGGGTTGTTGTTATTTAACAGTCCAATTTTTGTCAATGCAAGATTCATTGATCCCCAGTCCTCCAAAAAGCCCTCCAAAAGCTTACAGTGGTTCTGCTTAATAGGACTCACTGGATCAAAAGCTGTCTCATCCTTGAGCTCATCCTAGGAGCCCTGCTCCGTGTGCCCATAGCCAGCTCAGCATTGCCCTGTGTGGGGCAGTAAGGGCAAAGTACTGAAGGGAGAGCAACTGAGGTAAGATAAGAAAGCAAGATGAAAAATTGCAGCAAAATTTTGCTCCCTTTTCCCTTCAGAAATGTAGATGACTGTTGCCTGCGCGAAGTATGATAAAATATTAAAGAATTAAAAATAGTTTCACTTAAGTGCACTTGCCTTAATCTCTTGTCCAGGTTTTTATTTTAAGATTACTTTTGTTCAATTACTACTTGCCTCCTTCTCTATCATATTAAAAATGCACGAACAGAGTACCAAGTGCTATTTTAACCATAAAGCAAACAAAAGAAACAAAAGAAATCGCAAAGCTGTGCATTTATAGAATCATTTTACTTGAAGCCATTTTACGTATCACGTGTAATAACAATATATTTAAAACTCACAGAAGCGATTAAAAGAAGAAAAGCTGATTGTATCTTTCAAATGCTCTTCATACAAATGCTATCATCCTTCAGTAAAAACACAGCGGGACAAAAATCGGGAGCAGGTTGGTGCTGCTTTAGGGCGGAATTGCCCCCGTGGGGGTTGAAGGAGGGCGGCACATGCTGCTCCATGGGGCACATGCTGCGCCATGGGGCACAAGAGCCCCAGGGCATGGGCACAAATGGATAACCAGGAAGGTGCTCGATCTGCCACAGTGTTCGGGCACTGTTCACCTCACCCCTCATGAGTCTTTGTTTCTTCCCCTCTCTTCTTGAAACCCGCCACCGACACCATTTGTCATGGCCAGGCTCTGACATGCTGTAAAGCCCCACCAGCAAAGAGAGAGGGTTTCTGCTTTTCTTTTTTGATTTTATTTGTAATAAGCTTCCCGGCTGAGGAGGAAGACGTGGACGCGCGATGCCCACGTTGCCTGCTCAGTGGTGCTCGCCCTGGAGCTGCGGCCTAGTCAGCAGCTCATGGTGACGGTGCCGCCATCCCCGCTCCGCCACTCCCGGGGCTTGGGATGGGCCTTGGGAGCTGCTCTGCCCGTGAAGGGGTTTCCACAGCGCAGGTCTGGCCCTGGTGAGGAAACAGGACCACAGCATTTGTATGAAGAGTATTTAAAAGATACAACCCGTGGGCTCCGGCGCTGCCAGCCTCCAGAGCTGCTCCCAAACTGAGGTGTTTCACTGTGCTAAGATCTGTGGCAGCCTAATGGCCATCTCCAGCGAGGGAGAGCTCTGCGGATCATTTCTTCCCTTCACAGTTTATGCCAAGTTGTGGACATAACATGCCAGGTTCTGGTATAAAAAGCACTCTGTCTTACATATAGTGACACACTTCCCTTGATAGCTTTAAACTAACTGTAGCTAAGAATACCAGACTTAAGCGTATCAGTTTTAGCTCTGCAGCTAGTGCTATTTTCAGTGACTTTGATTTTATCATGGTGGCATTACTGTTAGTGAACTACTATAGTCAGATGGGTTGCTGGCATGTCCTTTATAATTCTGAAAATAAAATATCCTTCTCCTGCTCTGCCCGAGGAGTTAAATCATGCTATAGTGGCCCTGCCACTCACTTTTCTCATAAAAGACTCAAAAAAGTGAGTGCCACTCACTTTTCTCATAAAAGACTCAAATCCTAGAGTTCATTAAAGCATGCAGTAAGTATCTAGGGAGGGATATATAAATGCTAGCAGGATTCTTGCCTGAACCTCTATCAGAAATCAGAAAGTGAGGAAGGCTGCCATGTCCAGTTGAAACAGCAGCGATCAGAATTACTTATATGGTAACTGAATGGGGACATCAGGCCAGGACATTATGAAGAGCAGCATGATCCATAGGGATAGCTGATCAGATACAGTGTTTGACATGTTGCCTAAAAGCCCCAGTGCTGAGAACATCTGTGGGCACTGGCTGTCCCCCGAGCACCGGTGCTACTTACTTGACTGGCCTCAGTTTTCTGCATTTTCCATATTATCCTCTTTAGCCTATGGGGAGTACCTGAGGTAGAGGGAAATAAATGTGTAAAGTAATTCTAGAGCTTTTAAATGATACCCTCACTGCGGCTCTGTAGCTAATTGTTTGGACCACTCTGTAACAAGGGGATTCGGCTGAGGGTCTCTCCAGCCACCGAATAGTGCAGGTTTAGCTCTACCTTCCCGTAACTGTTTTTGTTCCTTTTAAAGGAAGGTAGTGTTTGTCTGCTTGAATAGGAGATGTACTGATACCATCTGCCTTCAGCATTCGACTTGGATGAAATTCAGAGGACAGTGTTAGGAGCAGAAATTCCCTATAAAGTCAGTGAAGAGAGGCAGGTGTCTCCACAGGGGTGATTTAGGTCACTCATGTTAGATGCTTAAAATAGAAGACATGCAGATTTGGATCGTCTGCTCTCTTTACCTAGTCTATGGCTTATATATATATTCATGTCTTAAAGGTGATTTATCATCTGACTGATGATGGAAAGAAACCTTGCAGTCTTTAGAATCACCTGCCCAATCTGTAAAAAATGGGTCTCCTCTCCCCGTTGGGTCCCCGTTGTGACGGAGTATCCAGTGAAACCCAGGCATGCCCTGTGCTATGGGGCTGCTCCATGGGCAGTGGGAAGCAAGTCGGAGAGCAGGAGCCTCCCGGAGGGATCAGCAGCAACCACATTGCTGTCAGGTGGGTGGCAAGAGAGACGCTGTTGGGCTGACTTAGCCCAGATGGTTTTAGAGGCTGTTTAAGCTATTGCCTTAGCGGAAACAACATGTTAAAATATAAATGAAGGAATGTGTTTTGAATAAAACACTCTGCTAAAGTGCACGAGTGACTGCAGTGGTGGGGAGCCCAATTGCTAATTTATTTGGAGAAGTCTCTTAAATGTGTCCTTTCGAGAAACATTAGAAAACGGCAGTTGTGTGAAACTGCTTCCTGACCCATTCACCGCGTGTGTTTGTTCCCATGCTTCAGAAGCATTCCACATGCCATACTGGTGAATAGGAGTGTTCCAGTCTTGCAAACATTGGTCATGCCTCCTCTGGCCATCTCTGCCCTTAGGTGAGTGCTGGATTGACAAGTCCATGTGAGTGCGTGCAGGGCAAGGCTAGGAAGATGTCAAGCACCTGAGAGCTGGAAAATGCAAAGTCAGACCTGACAAAATCTTGACACAGATAGCAAGAACTTGCAAATATTTCACTAGAGCCAATGAATTCTTCTCCTTCCTAATGAGAGGAGAAGTAAAAAAGCAATTCGGAATAGTGAGCAAAAATGATGAGCGGCTCACTACTAATTAAATAGGAATTGCACAGTCCTGTGCTAAGGGACTGTGTGAAAAAGGATGCTTGTGGCAGCACAGGGAATACGAATGAAGCCTCCTAGGGCCTAGGTATTTTACAGCCAGCGTACTCATCTTGCAGAAAAAAGTTTGGGAGGCTGGAAATTTTATTTGTCCTTCTCCTCCATCCTTTTTCTCTTCTCCTTCACTCATACAACTCATTTTTTTTCCAATCAGTCGACACATTTTTAGTTTCCATCAGAACCCCACAGGCTTTCTGTGTTCAGCCTTGGAAACCCAGGCAGACTTGGTTATTGTACTAGCCCTCCTCATGCTTGGATCCATACTAGAGACTCCATGGGTGGCTCCACTTTCTTCCCGACCATCCCATGGGTTTTTCTCTATTAAGTGAAACAGAGGGTTGAGTTCAGTGTCCAGACTGGTCAGTTTATGCCTGTTCTGACAAAGCCAACCAGCACAATTTTGCAGAAAATACTTCATGTTGCATTGAAAGTTCAATCAGAGGCATGGCCTGAACAAGAAATGCTGCTCATTGGGGCCTCCAGGTTGTTCTCCTGGGTCACACACTGTGGGGCTTGCCTGGGGTTTTGGCTGCCAGGGATATGCTCGGCAGGGTATGGAGTATTTTGGATCTTCAGGAAAGAGAGAGTATAGAAAAGAAGGGCTTATGAAGCTTTCAGTTGTCATAACCCTTGTTGGACTCTTCAGGAGATTAAAGCTGAAGTTTCAATAACTAATAAATAAGTGGTTTGACAGCTGGGCTTGACGTAAGGTCTTCCCACACAGCCAGCTCCCAGCTGCCTGCTTCCGTCACCACATGCCATCTCCTTGGAAAATTGGAGGAAAAAAGAGAGAAAAGAGTGAGTGCTGGCCTCTAGTGCAAAGAAAACCCTGAAGCTGATGCCCAGCTGTTGCCCGTGCCTCAGAAGTGAGCCAGCCGACAAAGCCAACCGCATCTCTGTTTTGCTTTTAATGCCTTAGTCTCCGGATCTCTGGGGGGATGCTGGAACTCGCCAAGTCTGAGCCATGCGGGTGGCTGGTGTGGGCGGCCGGCGCCGCTGCCCGGCCCTGGGAGCCGCGTCGAGGGAATCACAGGCACTGAACAGGGCCTGGACACGGCGAATGGAAACAGGACCAATGCTCCTGTGGGCCCCTGCTGGCCCCGGGGTCACCCCAGGGCGCCTCCTCCGCTCCTGCCACCTTCTAAAGGGTCACCTGAGTCTTGCTGCTACCGGCAAACCTCCTCCTGAAAGGGGCAGTTCACTTAGAAGTCAGATTTTACACTTATTTTGCATGGATTGGGATCTGTGTGAGAGAGAATCGGTTGCCCCATGGGAGTAGAAAATGAGTTCTCCAGAAAAGTCTTAGCACATTAGCAACACTTGTGGTGGGAAACCACTCGGGTGGCAAAGCAGACCCTCATCGTGCAAGTCCCAGAGTGCTGTGTAAGGCAGTCCCTGACTAAAGGACAAAAAAGAAGGGCCCTTTGCGTTCGTTTGATGTTGCCTCACTCTCTTCTTGCATTCCCCGGGTGGGGTATTAGTTGACTGCGGTCCAGGGCAATAAGCATTTGATGCCTCAAGCCATAGCAGACCCTCTCCCTCCAAAACCAAACGCCATCTGGAGGCAAGTTCCAATGTTCCTCTGGAATATGGGCCCAGTGTCTACCTGTTTTTGAAAACAAGGAAGTGGATGGAGCTATTCCTGTTATTGACAAGCAGGATTGCGGAAAATCCTTAAAAATGTCAGCCCTGTTGCTGAAGTGGGGAAATCAGCAGATGCAAAACAGAATTAAAGAGTTAACTGTGAGTGAAAGAGGAGCCCTGGGACACTAGGGCGGACATGAATTATTGAAGTTCGGGCTCTGCTGATCTCCGTGCTGTCAGCTCTTCCATAAGGAGCGGGCGGGTGGCACGCGGGCGCAGGCCGCTGTGCCGGGGAGAGCCCTGCCATCCGGCTGTGCGCGGTTACAGCCCCCCATTTCGGCTGCGGGAGCTGGATGGTTGTGTTCGTTCAGTCGGGAGAGATGTTTTTCAAAAGCTTCTGCTCATTTCTTTCAAAACACATGACTGCCTTTAATATTCCATTAAGCTCTCTTGATAGAGTTGTTGGGGGTTTATTTCCCTCTAGACCTTCTAGGAAGTGATTAAAAGTGCACAAGAAAGACAGTAACACTCTAACACTCATAGACATGCATATAAACTTTGCTTGTCTTGCAGCTTTTTTTTTTTTTTTTTTTTTGTATTTTTGGTTTATTTATTTATTTTTTGTGTTTAAAGTACTCATCACAGAGTTTGCAAAAGACTATGTGACAAATAAGGCAGAATCACATTATGCAACTTTAGGATGTGCTTTATGGCCTATCCTTCTGATGGTGAGGTCTGGGTTGGGCGAGAATGACTATGTAGTAGCAATAAAGAAGAAATGAGTTGAATGATTGTAGAAGCTGTTCTGAGCAGTATCCTCTTGCACTTGTGTTCCTCTATCTAGATCATCAGCTACAGTTTTTAAAGTAAATACATAAGTAAATATCGACTTCAAGCAAAGTAAGGTGGGTCTTCCAGGAGCTTACATTGCTGTTTTCTATCTTGAGAAACCTCTGAGAACAACTGTGGCAAGAGATCAGTGATTCACCTTCTATCGTATTGAGAAATACAAAAACATTAGAAGAATTTTCCTTTTTATCAGTAGCTGCAGGAGTGCTTTCTTTCTTTGAACATTCCTGGAGGAGTAGCATCTTTTGCAGCTAGGACAGAGTTTTTATCTTGGAAGTGGGAGTTGTTCCAACTCAAAAAGCCTAGCAACTTTAGTGAAGATTAATTGCAGGGAAAGCTCCACTACAATCACTGCTGAAAAACTCGAGCAGTTCTCAGGACAGCATTAGGTTGCTGTCAGTCCCTTCTCTTGAGGGAACTTCCTACAGGTGAAAATCCCTGCACCTCTGTGTTCCCACTCCTTCCCTGTCTCCTGGAACTGCTGGAGAAGGCTGTGTGGAGGACTGCTCCTGTGTAGGAATCTGTCCCCCAGGATGCAGCTGCAAGGCTGGGATTCGTGTATTCTAGCACCTTTTCAGACCACTCCAAGGCAGGTCTTGAACGATACTGCTATGATGTCTCAGCACTGCAAGAATTAATTAGACACTGTAGAGCATCAATGATTAACTAAAAAAAAAAAAAAAAACACCTAGTATGATCATCACACATTTAATTTAGGAGGATAGTATCAGTGATGATTACTTAGCATTTTCCAGATCAATACGTTTTTGTTCCACAAGTAAACAATTTCATAAACCTTTTCCAGGCCAAGTTGGTAGAAATGCAGGTCTGCTTTGTTCCTATCACTGCAAATCTAATGTTCATCACCTCTACTCACCTTGCAGCTTTACCTTTGTATTCCTCTCCAAGGATGATGACTGTGCTATTGCATTTCCTATGGAGGCAGTGACCTAAGTTTTGAAACCACTGAATGGCAGGAGCAGAAAACTAAGGATCAGCAGTTTAAGTTTAAGGGATCAGTGGTGATTTCGTACTATTAACTCATTTGCTTTCGTAAAAATAAAACCAAAGCAAAATGTATAGTTTAATTGTGCCTTTCTATGCGGACACCATTGTAACTTAGCTGTCATAGGTGACACAAGTCTAAGTGGAGTAGATTTACCACGCGAGAAGGGTAACCCCGACTTTCAGTGGGTGGGTGGACCAAAGAAAAAGAAGAAACAAAAACAAAGTTTTTCTGAGTCTTTTGTATTGCAGCAGCTGGCTTCATGCTGCTGTGGCAACCCAGCCCATGATGAGGCACATTAGACTGCACTGTGTAGAGCACGTGGTGGGACCTGCAACCAGCTCCTTATTGCAGGAAAAGGCTTCAGAAAACTCCGGGGTTTTGCTGTGGAACTGTGTGAGCCCAAGTGCTGTAGTTCCCAGCACATGTTGTGCTCAAGGAAAAGGGACATGTGTTAAACTACAGAACCAGGTAAGGTGCAACTGCACCTGTGAAACTGCGATCTTACCTCCCCTCGTATGCCAGAACTTCCTAGAGTTTTCTCTTAATCTTTCCATTCTTTTTTGTTATTCTGCTAATGTGGCAATGTGAATACGTTGCCAGTAGGAGAGACTCTCTTCTTATGCAGAGATTTCTTTTGCAGAAATCTTACAGTTTTGGAGGCAATTGTCCTCAAATCAGTGCAAAAGCACATGAAGGCTTTTTTGCCTTTTTTTTTTTTTTTACTTCAAAGTGTTGAATGAGTTTTTATTTTTGCTATTATCTGCACAATGATTTGGAATATCTTTCCTATCAGTCAGAATCCAGTATTTTACCTACTTAGTAAATTGTACTATCAGTACTTTTGAATAGTCAACTGTCTATAAATTATTAATTATTATTTTTTCTTTCTTGCCTCCAAATCAGCAGCATTAGTGCGTCTGAATATTCTTGGAAATGAATTTTCATGTCATTTCCTCCTTCACATTTTATGCTGCCTGCTGAAGTTTTTTAGTACAGTTAGCCAGACTTCACCACACCTATAAGGATGTGAAAGGAAAGAGCCGCAGAGAATGTTGCATCTTTTACTCCGATACTATTCAACAACATATAGGTAATTAGAAATAATTAATATAAGGTTTGGATTTACATGTTTATGCAGACTCACATCAAACTTAAAAAAGCTTTACTCTCCTTTGTTCTCTATGCACTTTTTTTTTTTTCCTTAATTTTCTTTTAATGTAGTTGCAGGAGTACTTTCTTACTTTGAACATTCATGAAGAGATAGCATCTTTTGCACTTAGAACTGACTTTTTTTGTGTTGGAAATGAGATTTTTTCTAGGGCAGACTTTCAAATAGCATCCATTAGGTGGTTGACAACAGCAGAACTTTAGAAAAAGGAAAACTAGAAGACAAAGACCAATACTTCTCTTGCCTACCAGGAGCAGTTTCCACAATTTTCACTAGTTTCTGTTATCTGCAACTTAGAATGTATTTCAGCTTTGCTACTGGGCTCCTGCTTGTTCCAGCAAACGGCTGCTTTTCTCATGTGACAATCTAGGAGATGGTTAAGAGCCTCAGCACTTTGCAGTGTGAAGTGTCCTGCTTGCACAACAAAAAGCTGGAGTTAGTTACTTTACCCAAACACTTCCTCGCCAGTTTAGAGCCAAAGGCAAGACTAAAGGTTCATCAACTCGTTCTGTTCGAAAGCACCATATTCATGGTATGGACACAGGTGTGAGACCAATTCGAGTGAAAAACCTCACTGATCCATGGAATCACAGAATCCCAAAACGGTTGAGGTTGGAAGGGACCTCTAGAGATCATCTAGTCCAACCCCCTGCCCCAGCACGTCCCGGTAATTTCCAGTGACCTTTCTGTTCCCCTACATGTATTTATATCCCTGGTGAACCAGTGTTTAAAAAGTCTCATTCTCACCATAGGCAAATTGGAAGCAGTCCTGTGGAAACTGATGAGTGGTGTGAAGGTCAACCTGTCCCTCCCACTCACCCCTTAAGTGGTGAGAAAAGCCTGCCTGAGTTATGGTCTAACACACACATATCAGAATGGTAGGAAAGTTTGCCACAAGCAACGAGTAAGTGCACTTTATGTGACACTGTAGGGAGTCAGTGGTCAGGGCTCTGATTTAAACTGGATTCCATCATCTGTAATGAGGTGAGTTTAATAGCGGTGAAGAAAGAAGCAGCAGTCCTGCCTCTCAGCTCACCAGCGAAAAATTGTGCAGTACAGAAATGCATAAATGAGCTAATAATGCCAGAATGGAACAGGTTTCCAAGGAGCTAAATCAGGATTGTTGAAAATGAGGTTTCTGATAAAGGTGGAAATCTTTGAAGAGGAAGATTAACCATGAAGCGAAGTTAGTCGAGCAAAGTAGGACCATGGTTTAGCTCTGATTCTGCCACTTCAAGCAGAGCAAGGAGAATTCATATCCAATTATCTCAGCAATCAAAGAAGCTTAGTCTCTCTAGATTTAGGGACCTTGTTCAAACTGGTGAATGAGGAATCTAATTCAAACACCCAAGAGCTGATTGCCCTTAGTAAAGCACATCCATTGCAGCCAAAACACAGCACACCTAGGATGCAACTCACAGGTGGCATGATAGCACTAGCACTCATCTAGCCAACTGTTACAGAGTGACTCTAGAGATGAATTTGTGTAGGGAGTTCAAAAATAAACAATCTATAAAGCACATACCTATGGCAAATACTTTCTTCTCCATGATTTTTGGTCACCTGTGAAATCAGAACTGTGATAATCAGAAAGAAGGGGGAAAAGGTAGTGAGAATCTTAGTTAGGGCCTTCATTATTAAATAGTAAAAGAAGACCGAAAAGGGTGTACATAGCTGAAAGATGCCAATCCTGGATTTTAAAAGTAGTCATTACTTGATGAAGGAGATTGTAAGTATTTACGTCGCCTTCATTTTTGGGAGACCATATGGACAAATGAACCTTTCCATTTGAACTCTTATTTCAGTTCTTTTCTATTGACTTTAGAACTTGTTGAAACTTTTGTAAAATTTCAGTACAAGGACAGTATCTTATGTGTTTTTTTACCTGTGTAACTTATTAGTGCCTAGTGCTAAATGAAACATGAGAGGTGCAGTAAAACAAATAATAATTCTGTATAACTTGTGACCTATAACTTCTTGTATGCAGACCAGTTGATAAAGGTGTAAGAAGCTGCTAAATTGTACTGCTTTACCACTTCACTACAAGATTTTGCTACTTAGATTTTACCCATCATTAAAACTACAACTTATGTCAACAAGGTCATAAGACAGATCTCGTCTGTCCTCTTCCAAAGATTAAAATTGCATGATTTACTACTAAAATCTCCCTTTTTTCTACTGGTTTTACATGCATGAAAAACAGTGGAAAAAACAATCAGATTGCACAGGAAAAAAAAAATTGGACTGACATAACCGTGCATCAGCCTGTGCAAAGAAGGAAATCTGGAATCTTGATTACTGATAATCCAAACATGCACAATTTTAAGGCTACTTAATATGATGTGTATATCAGTTGTATGCAAATAATAATGTAGGCAAAGTTCCAATAAGGAACAACTTTCAATGACTAATTGATGCAGGAATATGTGCTCCAGTAGGAGCAGGCCGGTGCCTCGCTCAGCTGTCAGATGGCTGAGATACTTCTCAAAGGATAAATATGTACAAGAGTGATTATAGCAACAGATGCTACTTTAAGAGCTTGGGCTTCACATCAAAATGTTGATCCAGCTCAAGTCAAAATGGGCAAAGCGTTTCCAAAGGGACATCTGACGTTTCCTGGGCCACATTGCTCGGATCGAGAATGGATGTATTGATAGCAATCCAGGGTGTCTTCTATATAGGCAGAAGTTAGGCTCTCAAGGCCTGTAATTTCCCAAAAGCCTGGCCACTTTAAGCATTTAGCATGAAAAAAATATATAAATTATGTTTTATATAATTTATATGTAATATATAAAAATATACATATATAAATATACAAATATACAAATATATAAATAATATATAAAATATATAAAATATATATAATATATAAATATATATATAGAATAATGTATAAAAATATAAATTATAATAATATATAAAAAGTCAATTCCCTCTTTGGAAGGAAGTCTACTATGGAATTATCACAGGAAAAGCTCTTCACTGAGCACAAGAGTTGGTGTCATCAGCAGGTTTTCCCTGGAGATGTGTGGAGCTAACTGTACTACTCATTTCTGATTTAGGGGTGTATTGAAACAGATCAGAACAAACACACCAAACAAATGAGACTTGGGTTCCCTTACTGTCCTGGCAACTGAATGAGTAAAATAAGTTTGTATATAAATGCCCTAGGGAGAGATGTAAATCTGCCACCCGACCACATTTGCTTGTGGTCAAACATTCATTAATTCTTCCTCCAAGGAATCTGCCTTCAATATTTCTAAGCCCCAGTGCTCACAGATCACAAATAAACTCTAGAGAATAGTCATGGGATTTTAGAGATTCTCTATTTTCTGAGTCTTTCTGGGTCATTTCATACTCTTTTCTGCAGCCAGGAACCTCAGAGAACTTTTCTGTTCAGCCTCCTGCTTCCAGTATGATGATCTCTAAGAAAAATACACCAAATGCTGTGGGATGTGATCCTCTTTTCCTGAGGAAGCTCTAGAGACACAGCCAGGAGAAGGAAAGGGGAAAGTTGGGACTGCTCTCTGAGTTCAGCAGGGTGAGCACACAGTGCAGAGACCCTAAAACTTTTGGGAATTTGGGAAGAGTCTTTCAGGAATATGTGCAGATGACTACTTGCAGTGAGGAATTAACATCCCATGAAAGAAGAAGAAATTGTCTGAGTTGTCAACCAACACCACCAGGCCCATGATGGCTCTGGGAGACATCAGCTCTTTAAGAGGAGAAGGAGCATCCTTTGTTCCCACAGATTTGTCCCCCAGAAAACCTGCACTGACAGTCTCCAGTTCTGGACATCTGGGGTTAAAGTTCCTGTCCAGATCCTGAGCTAGGGAAGGATCCTTCTTCCTTGATTGTACTATCTTCTATTGTACTATCTAACTAACGAACCACAGCATCCTCCCTCCTTGCTCACGTACCTGTTTTTATTTGTACATATATGAGCAGATACACACACAGGTGCACTTAAAATGAATCCCATATGCTTACTGTATATCATTAAATATGTGATTATTGAGTTTGGGATGAATTGCTTTAGTTTTCATAATTTCCAAAAAAGCATTGCAGAAAAGATTAAATGAACATATTATTTTAGTAAAGATAAATGATATGAATAATAATAGCACTCAGGGTCAAGGAGAGTAAAACAAACGGGCATAAAGCACAATTCTCCCTTTTACTGGACAAAGCCTACAAATTATATCACATTGTGTGATGTTTTTGTCGGTTGTAAGAGGGTGAAATAGTTTTTGCTGCCTCTGACACAGCAAAGCATCCTGAACTCTTTTGCCTAACACGGGATTGGAAGTAAGTGCATTTGCAGGGATGAAAGGCACAGTGCCACTTACCCACTGGCTGAAAATAGGGATGTTATTTCTCATGCATTCTTTCATGGGATCGAAACTAAGTGCATGTTAACTGCCTTCAGTTATGGCTATTTTTATGTGGAATGCTTAGATTTAAAAGTGCCAGACTTTCAAGCACCTTTTGACAACAACAGAGAATTTCAGGGTGAACTGAGGAATACTTAATACTGAAAATCTAGGAACATCTTAATTGTTAATTCTACTGAAGTTAGCAGAGCAAACACAAAAAAACTTGTATTTTTTTTTCTCTTTTCATAACCCCTAGGATTCATAAATGCATCACACTTCCTTATTGTCAGTTTGCTTGGGACATCACTGCTGACATCTCACCTAAGAATTTATTATGATTCTATTCAGGCTGTCTTTCACATATAGTGAAGATTTCTTGGATTTTGACCAGCTTTAAATTCTGCTGAAAGTGAGCAGATGAACATTAAATTAAAAAGGTTAATTGAAACTGAAATATTGCATTGGCAGAGGTAATTGTTTCAGTTAAGATGTTGATTAGCTTAACTGAATACTTACAGAACCAAGACAAAAAAGTTGTGCACGTGTTTCCACACATACAACAATAAATGTACTTGTATTCCAAAGATAAATAGTAAATAGCCATTAATATTCCTTAAAAACAGTAGCCTAAGATATTTGCAAAACATTTTTTCTGTACCTAAAAGACATTACTATTATTATTAATTGTTGTTGTTGTTATTATTATTATTATTTCCTAACCAGTGACCAGTTTCTTTTAGAATTCCCTAGGTTTTATGTGTACACTGAAGTCTTGAAAGGTGTCATGGTAAAGAGCTAACCTTGTACTAGTACTTGGGCCAGTAAATACTCAAATTTGGCTTGACTGACTGTATGATTCACTTGTCTAATTAGTGGACTTTCTGGGACTGACAGCAAGATATCCACGAAGAAGAGTTATTATATACATTTATTTATTTATTTATTTTCCTGATTGGAGAGGAAGTTGTGCTATCTTAGTGAAAAGAACGGGAAAGAGCCATTCATTCCTGCTTTCCTGAATGAAAAAAGTCTGCACAGTGGTTAACTTTTCTGGGGAAGGACTTTTCTGCATTTGACATTTCTTAGCAGCAATGTCAAATGAAGATTTTTGTCCTTTAAAGTATCTGTATTCTCAGCCTGGGGTGGGAGGTGGCTGATCTTAACCTTACTAGTAGTGCAACCAATTTCAAATTGATTACATTTATATGATCACAGAAGTTTTTTTAGCTGGAGGAAGGACTTGCAGTGTATTCCAAGATAAAGAGTAGCACAAGTTATTTGGAATATGTTTAAACATCAATAAAATATTTTAATTGGATTATTTTAAAAAGGTTTTTGTTTGAAAATATCTACAATTAATAGAAATTATATTGGGTAATTTCCTACTCAAAAAACATGTTACGGTCCTAAATAGCAAAACAAATGGAATATTTTATGCAATATCTAATTGAGAGTATATTTTAAATTGTGCTTATCCCCTGAACTGGGCCTTTGACAGGATTTCCATTGTGAAGATTTCAGGAATACAGTTAAATGTTGAGGTCTTTCAAATATGGTAATTTCAAACCTTTAGCAAGCAAACAGACTTCATTGGCTTTATAGCATTTCAACCTGTATTTTACTAGGTATTTGGCCCACTAGGGCAACTGCCTCAGTTACCTGGGTGTCTATGGGAGGACCAGCACCGTACTAAAACCACCAGTGTGGGTGAGTGGAAAGCATGCTTTTATCCCCAAAACGCCGTAGGAGTTTAGCTGCATTAGCGTCTTGCCCCTCGCAAAGCAGGGAAGGAGACACTAGGTACTCTGAGGCATCGAGTGGATGGACAGGTCAGGATGTCTCCTGTTTGTTGACTGTAGATCTCTCCAGAATAAAGCTTTTCTCTTCCCATTAACCATCGGGATTGATTTTGTGCAGTTTAAATGTTCATACCACATGTGGCTTGGCAGCTGATGTCCAGTCCTTTGTCCTTTAAATGGAAAAGCTGCTCTTTGATTTTGATCTTTTGTAAGCCATTCTCCTTCATGTAGTGAACACACAGCTCCTGTATTAGCAACTGCCCAAGAGAGACTAGATGTCCAAGTGCTTCTCTGATGCACCGCTTGAAACTGATGCATTACTGAGGAGTAGGCTGTCTTAAAGTCCCCCATATTCAGGTTTTATTTTGTGTGGTCAATGTGTCCATTCCACGTCGGAAACACAACTTGCGAGCTCTGAAAACGCTCTGTGCCAGTGTGGAAGTCAGGGACTTCAGTGGGCTGTGGAGAATGCCCTTACCATCTCAGAGGGAAAGGGACTGCTGTGTACCCTTTAACTTCAACACTGCCCTCACTGGCCTTTCCTGCTCTTTCTGTGTTCTTAGTGACTTCCACTGCCTGCCATGCTTTTCCTTGCTCGTTTTCCCACTGCCAAATGCTCTTTGTTCAAATCCGTTCTTTAATACTTTTGCTCTCATCATCAATAAACCTGGATGTTTCTCATTTCTTGAATTGTTTCCCTATGTCTTGTCCTATGTTTGTCCTGTCTTTGGCAGCAAGCTTTTGGTATCTGTTCGTAAAGCACTGCTTACATGTATGGTTCTGGACAAATGCTGATTGTTACCATCATTTTAGCTGCAGATATTTTTATGCTTTATATGGAGGTATTCAGAGATATTAAACGGACTTCACCCACACTCATATCTTCAAATGTGTCTTGATATGAATTTCTTATATCTTTCTGTTGTGCCTGGCAGAGTAGTTTATCTGTTTCCCTGTGTATCGGCCCTGCTGAGGCCTGGCACGTACTTGGGGTCAGTTTGGGAACAAGCGCTGGAGAGAGGCCGCTGGCAGCGCCACTCTCGTCACCCTTGCAGGGAAGCTCTTCCCGGGAGAGGCCGGGATCAACACGGGCTCCCCAGGTTTGCGTGGCTGCCTTGTGGACACCCCGGGTTCCCCAGGGGTAACAGCTTCTCCGCATGCGTTTGGAGCCCTTGGCTGCTCGGGCACGCAGAGGTGATCAGGAAGGTGCCATCCGGACATGCCCGGGGCTGTGGCACAAGGTCTGGGGTCTGGAAAGAGTCTTGGCTTCAGGGCAGCTGTCGAAGGGTGGTAGACGTGCCCTGAAAGCACACGAGTCAAAAAGTCACTTACTTCTGAAGTGTCCCTAAGGGCTTGTCTGCTGTGAGCTTGGAAGCCGCTCTGTGAGCACTGAGATACTGCAAAATAGCACAACAAGCCCAAGAGTCTGCCCCTGGGACACTGAACGGTGGGTTTTTGGGAGAAGGAAAGGTGTGTATGAGCAAATGAGGGAAGGTAATGGGCAGGCTCATGACCACAGAGACATGGGACTAGCTGTTTGTAAAAGAAGAAAGCTGGGGCTGCAGCTGCACCCTGTGTAAGGAGAGGAAACCTGCTCCGGCCGTGCCTCTTCTTCCTATCGCTGCTGCACCTCGCTGCTGAGGCCTCCCTCCAGAATGGTTTTATTACAGTGATATATTAAATGCAGGAGTATAGTGCAATGCAGAGCCGTGATTAGAAGCTGAAGAAGGACCATGTTTTAAGCTAGCCATTAGTAGGGTTTTTTTTTTTAATCCCAGCTGGCAATATAAAAGTCTGTAACTCACATAAATAACGTAAAAGACTGAAAGCAGAATGAAATAATTGTTCATTTGGGGTCAGGTTTTGATTTTAAAGAGCCTATGTGTAATTATTCTAGCACAAGGGGATTTCTCATGGTTTTAAAGCAAATACAACTCGATATAATAGGAAACCTGTGTCTTCAAAACAGAGAGCAAAGTGGTGAGGCTGAAGCCCCATTTGCCAGAGCTCCACCACCTCCAACTTGCACCAACTTTTATATGAGAAATCAGTGTTCTTAGAAAGAGCTTGGAGAGTAAATCTTCCTTGCAGCTTTTCTTGCACTGTGGATAGAGCCATTTGGACTGTCAGGCCAGCAATGAGGGGTCTTCTTTGAAGGGCTTTTTTTTAGCAGACTGCTAGTGTCTCCCTCTCAGTTAAATATGGGGAACATCTCAGCATATTGAACTGAATTGAGCACAGAGAGATAGTGATGTAAGACTATTTAAATTTTAGGAGTCATTTTTTGGAGGCAGAAAATGTATCGAGTAGGTGCAGGAATGGATTTTGCAGTTCAGAAATATTTTTGCGTGGCAGAATATCCTTGGCCATTAAGTTTTGGGC
>JAVCKT010102724.1:0-26827 GCA_032273925.1 Rhynchotus rufescens
CTGGATGGCTGATGACATGGGACTGGGGGATAGTGAGGCAGAGAAGTCTAACCAAGAGCCAATAAATCACAGGTCACAGGCAGCCCTAGAAGGGGTTGATGTCAGCCCACATTTGAAGTGTGGAAAAATACTGCAGCTACCTATTACATAAGCCAGTTGTGAGCTGTCCAAGTATTTCAAGGCAGCACACAGCTGACTCAAGGACTCCTGGAGTTTCTTCAGTAACCTGCACCTACCTATCAGCCTGAACCTACCTACCAAGTAGGTTTGCACCCATCTGCAGCGGAGCTTCTCCACCCTTATCTATTGTCATTGACTTGGGCAACAGAATGGCCACTAACCAACATTTCGGGATGTTAGTAACCCGGATGGGTACTACAAGCACTTGGGAGATCTGTTTAGAATCCACAAATTGGAAAAAAAGTACTTTGAAAAGAACTAAAAGGCTAAGGAAAAGAAATTCTCTGTAAAGCACAAAATGAGGGTTATCTGAGCAAGGTGGTTTTATTGTAGGCAGTGATACACAGGGAATCCCAAACAGAATGTGAGTGAACAGGGTGGCTCCTAGCTGTAAATGAATAAATAAATATTTTTTAAAAGGCTCCAGCAACTGACAGCTCGTGGGTAGGACAGAAGAGACAACTCCTGTACTTGGGTCTAACAAGGTAGAAGACTGTCCAGTTTTGAACCAAACTCTTACCACAAGATCTGGACAAAGAGGGGAGAGCCAAGTATGAAGAGTTATACAAGTTCCTGTATTTCTGCATAAACAGAAAACCAGAGAGGAAAGGTTGAAAGAACTGGTTCATTTTGTGTAGAGAAAGAGAAAAGCGAGGGAGGACGGGATAACCGCTCTGTGACCACTTGCCTTCTGTATCTGCCGCAGGAGAAAAAAGGGGTAAAGCAGCAAGAGAGGGTTAAATTTGGTATTTGCAAACACACACACACACACACAATAAAAACCAAAGTGCTACACACAGCTAAACATTCAGGTTGGTTAAGGCAGTATTTACACCTGTTTGAATACTAAGTTAAATAAATAGTCATCAGAGTGAGGAACTCAGGAAGAGGATGAGATCGACACGTTGTTCTCCTAGCACTACCGAGCTACAAGCAGTAATTATTCTCCCGGGTCTCCAGAGAGTGAGGAGTCAAGAAGCGAGAGGATACGAGGGAGCAGCAGCACTGAATCCATGTGAATGGATTCACGGAATCCCCTGTCACCTCCTCCGGTGGCTTCCACAGTAAGGGAGCACAGGCTGCTGGCCCTTCCTGCTCGCACCCTGCTCACACCTCCACCTGCCCCAGGGCTCCTCGGTAGCAGCGAGGACGGCCCCAAAGAATTCCTGCTCATTTAATAGCCAAATACAAATGGCTTTTCAAAATAAACCAATAAACAGCGCTTTGTGCGGGAGAGATCCCTATCGTGCTATCTGCTTGATGGAAGTTTCTCTGGTAACAAAGTTAAATATTTCCAAAACAGCGCGCTCGCAGCACGGGCACAGCGCTGGCGGTGCCTAAATCTGCACCAATTAAGAACCCGGGCAATGGTAGGGTTCTGCTGTGCCAAACGCAGGGAATTTAATATGGAAAAATGAATGGAGGCCGTAAATCACAGACTGTAAGAGAGAAAGGGCACTGCCATGATTCATCAGCCTAAGCAATGGGCCTGATGCTAAAAACCCTCCGAGCTCTCTTTGGAAAGGGGCTCTGCAAGGACCTGAAATTGCCTTTTAGAAATTGCAGAGCTTTTAAAATAACATTTTAAAATTTTAAAATAAAAATTGCCCTTACATGGCATCAAGGCACAACACTTGCAGCCACTGGGAAATCCACTTTACACACCCAAAATCATACCCTCCTGCCCGCCAACATCACGCAGCTGTCACTGATAGCACATTTCCCAAGTGCAATACCTTGATTTTTCCCTATTTCTACAAATAAGCACCCAAAGGAATATCAGTTGCAGTACCCAGGTTCTCAGGAGAATCAGGCTCAGAATACACAGTCTGAGAGACGTGGCCTCCTCTGCAGAATAAATCAGTATATTAAGTGCACAGAAAAGAAGGATATTACGTCCTTCCCATAGGCTGCAATTGCATACGGGGTCCCAGCTCTCCAGAAGAGAGGTGCCCAAACAGTCGGTGTCCGTCCAATGTATGGATCTCAGCTCTCCTACAAGGGCACAGAGGTGCCTGTGCAGTAAAGCAGGGAGGGCAATATTGGTACTTAAGAGCAAATATCACAGAAACAGATGATCACTCCTATATTACACATATATGATACTCATATAGGTACTTAGCCCTAGTGAGATGTCTAGGATGAAGCCTTAGGGTGTTTATTGTCAACAAGCACCTCTGTATCTGAATGCAGTTTTCCTAGGAAAAAGCATTTCTGTTGCTGATGCAGCAGCTGGCAGCAGTCCATCCATGCATCCATCCATCCATCCATCCATCCATGCATCCATCCATGCATCCATTCATCCCGTTTCTCCTCCTCCCTTAATGGGATGAAGGCAAAAAAGGAAAGGACGGTGCCCTCGAGGCAATGGACCTGGAGAAACACTCCCAGCAACACTCCCAGTGCCTCAAACCGGTGCCTTGAACAGCAGCACCCCACGAGCTCACGTGTGCAGAGGGGCCAAGGCTGCATCAGGAAGAACGGCACAAAAGGACGATATTTACCCAAAAGAGGGGAGTAAAATGCACCTCCTTGGTGTGCACCTTAACTCACCCGGTCACCTGCTGAGACCGCACTGCAATGAGGGTACCAGGAATGAACACGCTGGGCATTTTTCTCCTCCTGCTTTTAGTAAGCCATTCAAAAGCCAAAATTATCCCAGATTTCTCTAGCCAAAAACCATTCCCCTTTAAATATAATAAATTAGCATGAAGACCCTTTTGATATCAGTATATACCAAATGTGGTTTGTTCCACATACATAAATATAGACACACACACACATATATGTGTATGTATGTACACACATACACACACTACTCCCCTATCTGCTCTCACCTGCTACTGCTACAGCAGGATCTCTCCGGTTAAAATCTATTTGCAGATGGGAAAGTCTGTATGAATAATCATCACTTATGCAGAAAGGTGGATTTCCATGCAGAAACAAAGGCACGTCGGAGAGAGCCAGCATTACAAATGACATTTGGCTGGCATTTCCTAATTGCAGGGACAGAAGGCAGCATGAGGAAGGGCAATAGTGCCAGTTTCTCTCTTAAGGGCATGCAAGGCTGCTGCCACCACCCTGCCACCGGCCCTGGGGACCTGCTGCAGTCATGTTAGCCCGGCCTGACGCGCCACCCTGGCGAGCAGCAAAGAAAGGACAGCACATCCTGAATCCAGGGCACGGGGCCAAACGCACCCAGGCAGCACCAGGCTTTTCTTAAGAGAGTAGGTTAGGAGGCCAAGGATTTTAAAATCCACATGGCAGGGATGGCTACCTTGACGCTATTCCTTGCAGAAAGGAAATAAAGGAAAGGAAAACCAGGAGTAGATGAGATTTCCCTATCCTGACACAGCAGCACCAGCTTCTGGCAGCTCTGCCGCACGCAGGGCGGCTTCCAACTGCTTCCCAAGCCGTGGGGAGACGCCAAGCTCCGCACGAGGCTGGCGGCTCCCACCACCGCCGGCTGCGGCAGAGCATCCCATCCCATCCCGTCCCCGCCAGCCCCGGCGTGCTCTAACCTGCGTGTCGAAGCCGTTCTCTCCCGAGCTGCTCTTCCTCGGCACGAGGCCGTCTCCTACGCTCTCCTGGCCGCTGGGAGATTTGAGAGGGATCTGGCTGGAATACAGCGGCTTGGTCACCTCCACCTTGTTGCCGAACTTGAGGTAGCAGGGCTGAGGGCTGGTCCTCGCCGTTGGGATGTGCAGGATGGGAGCGGCGCTGTGCACGGGTTTCGGTAGTCCCGACTTCATTTTGGAGGCTACCAGGATGGCTGGCATTTTCTCTTTCTGCTTTCCTACCACGTTCCTGTCAGCAGCAGCAAGGGCAGCAACAGCAGGTGGGGAGGGAGAAACGGACACGGCCGGGAAGCTGCTCTGCTCAAGCAGCCCGGTTTCTGACAGGGATCTTCAACACCAGCTTAGAATTAAAAAAAGGAAAAAGGCAAAAGTAAAAAGACACTTGCAGCCTACAGTATCTCCCAGCTCCGGCTCAGCCTTCCACCTGTTTTCTCTAATCTTATTTTCAGGTCTTCACCACTGTCCTCCTCCCCTGCCTCTCCTATTGCTGCTGCTATTTCCCTGGCTCCTTCCTTTCGCTGCCTCTTCCTTGCCGGGGGAAGCAGGAGACACTCACTGCATCATCTCGTCACTGCAGCTCCGGCACGAGGAGCCTCTCGGAGCAGCACAAGAACCTGCTGCCGCATCCGCGTCCCCTTCCGCGTGCGCGAGGGAGCGAGCGGGCAGGATTTCCAGCTTAAAATGTCTTTCTGCAGTCTTAGCCAAGAAGCAGATGTAGCTCAGTGTGCTAATGAGCGATGCCCTTGGATAGGAGCCTTAGGGAATCAAGCTTCTTAAGCCGGAGGAGCAGCGAGCAGGGCAACGGTGCCGCGGCGGGAGGAGCAATGCAGGTTGATGGCAGGTTGAACAAAAACAGCGGTCACGGGATTTCCTGGAGCCCCCAGTGCCGGTCATGAAAACGGGCAGGAAAACCGAAATGCAGAGTAATCATTCAGCTGCCAAGGAGAAGGGAAAGCCGCCAGCGCCGCATCTTCAGCCCCGCGCCGCCCCGCTAGCACATGGCGCTCGCCGAGCCGAGCCGGAGAAGGGGGCGATCTGACAGCGCCGCAACCCGCCGCGGCGCCCGGATTGCTCCTCCCGACTCCGATCGGGAACAAAAAATCTCTGCGCAAGGGAGGAGTGGCTTCAGCTGGCAGGCAGCTCCATGACAGTGCCAAAGTACAAAGCGGGCTGTGTGCGAGCGCGCGAGCGAGCGAGGCAGCGAGCGGTGCCGCAGGCCGGCGCCCAGGCCGCGGCGCAGGGCGCGCGCGGGGGCGGGCCGCTCACAAATAACTGCACTTTCAAATCCAAACTCCCGCAGATGACTCACGCCCGGCTTTTGTTCGGGAAAGCTCCCCCACACACACACCCGCCCGCTGCCGGGATCAGCAGGAATTTGAACGAGCGCGGAGCGGCGTGACCCAACGAGACCCGCGCGGGGCCGCGCTCCCCTGCGCAGCCAGCGCCGACGTGCAAGGCCCCGAGGGAGCGGCGAAGGCTCCTGGGGGTACAGGGCTGACCCAAGGGCGACGTGGGCCACCCACGAGGAAGGTGGCTTCCAAACGCTCATGGCAACTCCAGGTGCTGCGTAACTGGAGAAATGGCACTTCCCATGTGCACACCTGTGCTCTTGCCTGAAGATGGGCAAGTCAAGGGAAGCAGTGGAGCTCTCCTGGAATTACATCCCGCACGGGTCTCCCAGCCGCTGAGCTCTTTGGCAGGGAGGAGGAAACCCAAAGCCGCTGCTCCACACAGCCAAGGCCACCAGGAGCGGTCCCAAATTGCCCATTTCTTTTCCTCGGAGCGTATCTTGTGGGGCAGGTGCGTCCTGGCTAGCTGCCACCCCGCTTCTATTGGTGGTTTTAAATGTGGCTGGACTCGATTATCTTACGGTTGGGCTCGATGATCTTGAAGGGCTTTTCCAACCATAATGATTCTATGAAAAAACATGGGGTTATTTTTGCAACCAAGAACCTTCCTGGTAGAAAACCGAGGCATTTCTGGTGTGTAGGTGTCACCAGGATTAGGTGGGGGGATTAGGATAGCGTTTTAGGACTTAGGCAGCTAAAGCAGATGAGACCTCCATGCTGAATCCCTCCGTGGATGTCATCTCAAACGGTGGGTACAGGGTCCCAGTGCGGGGCAGGGGCAGCAGCACAAACCCACACGGGAGCGGGTGCTCCGCGGCCGTAGGACCTTTCTCCTCCTCGGCGTTTCAGCCCAGAACCCCAACCCAGCAGAACCCCAACCCAGCACAGAACCCCCCAGATCCGAACACATCAGCCGTATAGTGCTGGGCAGCAGGGCTAGGGGGTCCTCAGAGGTGCCGAGGGGCTGGGGGGATGTCTCCCATGGCTGCAGGATCTCCCAGGCCTCCCGCTTGGCTCTGCAGGTTGCTTTGCATTAGCTCTAAGAGGGTTTGGTGCTTTTTTTTTTTTTTTCTTTTTTTTTAATGAGGAACTGTGTTTTCACTCCAGTCTCTTTATCCACTAATCGCAGATTACAGAGTGCTCATCTCTGTTCATCCATCTCATTGAGACAGATCTCCCCGTGTTTACCCCGCTGCATGGCGTGATGCACAAGCGCCTGTTTATGAACCACTACAAACTATTTGAAGGCAAATTTGGAGCCCAGCAGCTTGACAAACCAAGTTGGATTTACTATATAAAAGGTCTGGTAGTCAGCAGCACAGAAACACATGAAGGGCTAAGATACCTTTTCCACTGCAAAACTCAGCTAAAAAGCTAAATTGCATTGAAAGAAAACCTTGACAAAAATCCAAGCGGCTAATTTTAGGTTTGCAATAAAATAGAGCAATGCTTAAAAGCTATTAGGAGATATAACTGACAGCTTTATTTTCTGTTCTTCACTTACATGTTTTATGAGGTTCAGGCCACCAATCCCAGAGGCACGGGGCTTGCCAGGTTGTGTTGTTCTGTTTGCATCTTGGAAAACTGGCTCGGTTACAGGATGCCATCACAAACACACCAAGTTAATTTGATTAAGAGAAAATCATTCCTCTCACTGCTACTTCAACAATCATTGAAATCTTTGTGAAGAGCAAGAACTGTGTATTCTAGCTAGAAAAAAAAAAAAAGAGCTTTCTGCCTTGCTTGGAATGTGGTTTTCTTAAGTGAGGAAGTTGTTTTCCAAATGCATCCAGACAATTCTCCTGCAGTTGTTCAGCTGAATCCATAATGTGGACACGAGGTTTAATGGGAATTCACACTGGGCTACTGAAGAGTGGCCTAGAATTGCTGTTGCTTTCTTCCGCAGGGTCAATAGAAAGAAGTTATCTAGAAGCAAAAATTTCTTTTAAGAATCCATGGCCGACTAATACTTTTTGATTACAAAGTTACCCATACTTTGCTCTATCTAGCCAAACACTACAGCATAATGCCACTAAAATGCAATATCCAGTGGAAATACACCCCTAGCAGGAGACCATGAACTGGTAACACTTCCAGACACAGGCTGTATTTGCAAAGATAGACAACGTTAATCTTGGCCCGTCTTTAGAAATGATGTATGACTATTTATCCTTGGTTTTCCCTGCTTCTAAAGCTAGGATCTTCAAAAGAAACTGCTTCCAGTGATACCTGGGAACCAAACTGCCTTATCCTCTTTGAAAAGTCCAACCAGTTTTCTCCTTTTTGAATCATACACCTTTCTGGCTCTCAGCTTTGGTTAAGTATCATGAACTATCTAAGCCCAAAGCAAGAGCATCGCCTGTCCTGTCACAAGCACTAGGTGAGCTCCAGAGTAGGGCAATTCCCCCTTGCAGCTTAATGTTTGACTAGCTCGTGGCTTGAAAAACAACATCCTCCCTCGTTCCCCTTGACCTCTACTCCAGCAAACATTTGCCAACACTCTGGCTGGGATTTGGTGGAGAAAACCTCATAGAAACCGGCACTTTGCTTCCTGAGGTGCGCGAGAGTAGCAGCACGAACATTTTTAGCTCAGGAGATGCTGAGGATTCAGGCTTCAAACTGCAGCTCCTTAGCACCACCAAGCAGCATCTCCAGTGCCAAGACTCATCTCCATATTCCCCAAGTTTTTAACAAGCAGATTCCAACTAGCTAGAAGCCTTAACACATCATGGAGACTCTCTGAGTACTTGGTGCTTCGACAACTTACAGATAAGCCAGCACTTTTTCCCAGAAAAAAACAGGAAACAGAATGGAAAATAAGGACGACTGCTCTTGAATAGATTATCTCTACCAGCTAGATCAAGTACACTGAGAATCAGATCTTCCTTTCAAACCTCACTTAATACTCACCTACAACAATGCCAAATTAGCATAAATGAGGAAAAAAAAAACATAAAATTCTTATTACAACAAATAAAACCTTGCTAAGCGGCCTGATAGCTCAGTACCACAGAGGGGACTGAACTCATTCCATGCTTGAAGACATCTCTATTAACAGTTTGTCTTTCAGGCAGGATAGACAGACCTGAAATCTCTTCATAACTCACTTTGGTCCAGTTGGATGTTCCTGAAGTGCCACCAGGCACTGCCAATATCAGACGACTTAACTGTTCCCACAAGAAGGCTCCCTCCTGCCAGGAGGCCACTTGTCCTATTGACTGTGGCCATAGCCAGCCTTGGCACCACTCCACCAACCCCAGCGGAGCCAGGACAGGGAGAAATGGGGGCTTATTTTTCTACTGCAGACGTTCTACACGCTCAAATCCGCCTTTTGTCGCTCATCACCCCAGCAAAGTCGGAAACGCCTGATCCTGTCTGCAAATTTATGGAAAAGCCGGATCCTGTGAGTGTTCCGCATTGCCGAAAATCCATGTTGCTGCTTCATGAAAGAGCTTTAGAAATGTGTAAATGGGGTCAAGCTCTGCATATTTGGTGGTGCCCCCAAGTGAGGAGCTCTCGTGGTCAGGAGCCAGGCGTGCCGGTGGGCGCGTTACATGACCTGGCATCCTTTCAGCACGGCAGTTATCACTGCGCATGTGAGTTCTTTATATAGAGCAAGGAGAAGAGGAGGAAAACTTGGTTCCGTTCCCAGGCCTTTTTGCAGAAATCATCAGGATTACACTAACTCTCATCTGAAATCCCATTTATTATCCTGTGACATATTTCTCATTCACATGGGCTTTGATCCCCCCTCATCTTATGACTCTGTCGTACGCTAACAAATACACAAGGTAAGATCCATCTGGATAGGAAACACCTATTTCCCTCGTTCTCTCAAGACCCACGGGATGTGAGAAGCGCCAGTGCCACAAGCAGAAGGCATTTGCATGGCGACACAAAACGACACCATTTCCAAAGAGCATCTTCTGACCAACAGAAATATCTAATGCAGCTGCCCGGCCAGACAGAGCTATATTGGCCAAATTACCATAAAGCAGCTTAGGTTATTTCCTAAAACCCAAGGGATCGCGATCTCAAGGAAACGGCGGCGGTCAGGTTTGCACCCACTCTAAATCAATGGCATTTCACTATAGTCAGCATCAGAATTTGGCTTCCAGAATAAAAGTATTTCTCAAAATCTTATTCAGAAGACTCCCCCAACTCCTATAAATCATTCTATTTCCTTTCTACGCGTACAAATTATCACCACATTTGTATAAAAACTTCCTCTTGCATACTGAGCCGACCCCTCGGGTTCAGTTGATGCCTCAGTAGACGATGCCCAGAGCCCTTCTGGAGCCACAGGAGTCACCACCAACTGTCCCCCAGACCCCAGAGCACAAGGCAGATGCTTTCACACTTTGCCAAGGACATTTCACAACCCAATTCAGCCCCCTGGCTCCTTCAGTCTAAATTGGCCTTGCCCATCATAATTTAAAAGGAAACCTAACGTTCCGATATGAGTGCTACCCATCTCCACAGGTCTTCAAAAATAATAATAATGTTGGTAGAAAACAGAAGCCTAAAATCTAGGCTATACCAATGGCCCTAAGGAAAGTCTGAAGTGAAAAATTTCAAGGAAACATCAAATTTACACAGAAATACCTGAGATCGACCTTCAGCCCAGCAGCCAGAGCTATTCCTGAAGGTCAAATTAGAAAGGAAAAAGAATAGCCAAGCTCATGTCCAACGTGACAGCCCTTGTAAAGGAACTTGCCAAGCACCTTGTTGGTTGAAAACCTTAAAATCTTGACGATGGTTTTGCAAGCAAATGCACAGGGAAGGGTTAATTACTGCAGCAGAACATCCCGAGAGCTGAGGTGCCGTGGGGCCCGAGCAGCCTCATCGTGAGGCCAGACCCAGCTTTCCCGCCGCGCTTCCCGCCTTCTCCTTTGCTCCTCCACCAGCACAGTGACAACTGGCCCTCCTACTGGTTTACTACTGAATTTTTTAAAAACTTCTGGCAAAGCAACATTACATTCTCCCAGTGTTAAATGCACTACTAACACTTCGTTTCGTACCAAAGCAAAGGAGGCTCCCAGTGTAATGATTAACAACGTGTTTGTTTCCTTTAACAACTCTCATATTTCAACAAACCATGTTTATTTTTTGGGTGGTAAACGGAACAATATTGCAGACGCTGAGAGAGAAGCTGTGGAATTTCAAGAAGAACTAATGGAAACCCCAACCTGGGCCCTCGGCAGGTCTCTACCTCCTCACCTCACTGGGCACCCACCTGGCCAACCTTGGAGGGACCTCAAAACAGAGCCCGTGTGACACCTGCTCCCAGGTTGCTACAAAGGTTCAGACTGGGGATCTGGTCCAGCTTTTCCACTGTGTGGATGGTCAGGCGGCCCATCCTCACCAGACGTCAGGATGCCTGCACTGAAACTTGGAACATATAAATGCTGTCACATGGAGAACCATTCAAAACACTTTGGTCCACCAGAAAAACCTTTCCTCCAAACTCATCTACTGATCCTTGTCAAATTATCGTTCTGGTTCCCTCTCTGCAGTTGCTGAATATGGATGTGTCTATTTTCTGGCCTGCAGACAGCTGCACCCACTTCCAGATTCTTCTTCACTCCTGCACAATGTTAGAAAAAGAAAATCATGCTTCTGGACAGCATCACTGCCAGCCCAGCAATAAAGTGATTACTACTGCGTATGCACATGTGCGCATGCCCACACGCATGCACCGGGAACTGAATAAAAACGCAGCAATGTTTAGTTTGGCCCAGAAAAGCTCAAACAGCCTTTCTAGATAAACAGGAAAAGGTTAGGCGTGATCTGCAGCACACAGTCGATCCTGATCCCCTTTCCCTGTGCCGAGCCAGCGTTTCCGATTCAACAGCGCTATTGCATCCGCGCAAAATCCAGAGCACGAGCAAATACCCAGGCTTTAAGCTTGTGTTAGCCACCATCAACGGGAGCTCGGCACAGGTGGCTCCCAGTGAGCACTGGAACGACACAAGTAGAATACTCCATGGCTGGCGGGATGTTCCACATTAGGTGGGATGTTCCATGGCAGGGGGGATGCTCCATGGCAGGCGGGATGCTCCACGTTAGGTGGGATGCTCCACGTTAGGTGGGATGCTCCACATTAGGCGGGAAGCTCCATGTTAGGCGGGATGCTCTATGGCAGGTGGGATGCTCCACATTAGACGGGATGCTCCACATTAGACGGGATGCTCCACGTTAGGCAGGATGCTCCACATTAGGCAGGATGCTCCATGTTAGGTGGGATGCCCTGCAGCAGGCCAGACGTAATGTGTGTGCCGGAGGAAGGATTAATAAGTAAATAGTGTTTAATAAATAAAAGCATAGACAATACAGAAATAGCCATGGTTGTTGAGGGACAGAAGAAACACAGGACGTTGTTATTTATCTTTCCTTTTGCTCTCGGGAACCCCTGCACCATAAACAGGAGGGCGAGCGCTCCAATGCTATCTGCAGCTTTCCTGATTCCCTGACCCCCAAACCACAAAGTGTTTATTTTCTTTTCCCTTCTAACACTTTATCACAGCAAATCAGATCCCAGCCAGCAGCAGTCTCAAATTCAGGTGTATATCATATATATGTACATTATACACACGTGAATTTTTCCGGGCGGCAGAGCTGTGCTAGAGGCAGATAATGAAGGCAAATAAAGGGAACAATGCAGAAGCAACATTCAGTTTGCTGAGAACACGGGCTGAAAGCAGCCCTCTGAAGCAGAGAGGATGCAAAGAGGGACAATTTTTCACACTTTTATAGCATAAGCAACCGAGTCACGGACAGGGTAAAGCCTGAGAATCCGAAGCAGTAGCTGAATCCGAAGCAGTAGCTGAAGCCAAAGGTGGAAGCAATCCCAGAGGTGCTACACTCCAGCTCCCCCTTGGCTCGCTGTCCTGCCCACTCCAGGCTTGAGCAGGGCACCAAGCCTCACGGGCAGCCTCTAATCGGGGCCACCAGAGCTCTGGAATCCAGGGGGAAGATGAAGGGGGGAAAAGCTGGCGAGGCGGCGGCGCCGGTCCCCTCGGGGCCGGCAGGGCATCGCTCCCTGGGATGCTGGCAGGACACGGGCCCGCGGTGCCAAGGGGCCGGCGAGGGCGCTCGCTCCAGGGAAAACGTTATCTCCACACTATAAATACACAAAAACCCCATTAGAGGAACTGTGGTGGCAGCAGCCAGCTCGGCCTCTCGATGCAGCCCGCACGCTCTGCAGCACCAACCAGCCTCCTCTCCCATGCCCTTCCCAAGCACTTCCAGCACGCGGGCCTCTGCTCCTCCACCCTCATCCGCCCTCGTTCTTGCTCCGTGACGAGCCGCCAAGCATTGCAGCTTATTGCCTGTCCCCTCCTGGCGGGACTGCACCCAGCTGCCAACCAGGGGCACCGCTGGGCACCCACGTGCTGCAGCGGGAACGTGCCGGGCAAGGTCAGCTCCTTCCCCACTGCACTCCAGCCCCAGCCTTACACAGGCTGCAACGTAATTCCCTGTACTCGCTCTTGCTGGGGGTAGGAAGCCACCGAGTGGGAAAGAAGTGACCGTTTTTTTCACGTCACTTTGGTTCTGGCTTTTTTAATGGCTATTTCCCAGATAACCCGAAGGTCATTTTTACCCTGTGTGCACTCGCCTGAGCCATGAACTGGGATTCCAAACTGGTGCCGACTCTGAAGTAGCGATTGTAACCTGCGCGAGAGGCGTGAGGGCACATTGGGAAATGGGACTGCTAGCCACAAAGCGAGCTTATCTCACAGCCAACACCAAAAGTCACCAAGTCACGGGCTTATCTCACAGTCAACACCAAAATGAGCCTTCTCCATGTCCCTGTGGACAAGACACTTTCAAGTACAGGGAGCAGGAGAGAAGATCCAGATTGGAACAAGGATGCTCGATAGACCGGTGCTGCCTCCACCAGCCCTTAGTTCCATCTCGGGAAGTCCTTCACAGAGATGTCCACATGTGAAGTGGTGGTTCTTCTCAAACATCTCCCTAGTGGCACAGGGCAAGTATTAAATGACTAGGGCAGTGGAGGGAGCAACAGGATTCTCCTGTTCTTCCTATGTCTTTTGAGAGGCTCCTCTGAGACTCTTCGAGGGTGGAAACCAGAGGCTTGGAGAGCAGAGGGAGACAGCTGCAGAACAACTCCCTTCTCCAGCAGCTGCTCTGCTCCCGACAGGCTGGATCCATCTGAGCCACCTCAAGGGGCCGGGAGACAGGAGTAAAGATGAAGCTGATGCTGCCTGACAGGGCTCTGACCCATATCTGAGGCTGACATCTAGCTATAATGACAGGTAAATGCAGGTAGCAAAGGAGAGGGGAGCCACCCAGGCTTGGTCCAGCCTCCCAGTCCCTTTGCCACCACTGCTTAATCCCAGAGAAAGCTGGGATCCTCCTCCCATCCTGGTAGAGGAGACATTAACCAAATGCACGCGGCTGCACTAAAATTGCATTTTTTTTTTCATTTCATTTTTTCTTTAATGCGTTTGAGCGTGGGGATGTCTGAAGGAAACAGGCGTCCAGGTTTCCTTTCCTGGCTGACTTGCAGTCGTGGGATGAGCCAAGGAGCAGGTTGCAATCGCTGCGCGTGGAGGCCCTTTGCTAACGTGACAGGCTGAGGTCCTTAAGCGCCTGTATTGGAAGATGAGAAGGCTACAGGGGGGATCTGCTTGCCCTGAGTAAGGACCTTATGGGGGATCATAAGGATCTGGGGGATGGATAAATTTGAACTAAGCAGCAACAGAAAAACATGTGGACAAGCCTAGACTTTAAAATAGAAGTGATTTATATTAAACACAATTCAGAGTGATTTATTGCATAGCGAGTTGCTATTTATCCACACTTTTTCTTTTTTTTTCTTTTTTTTTTCCTGCCCAGGAGACCTCTGCAGAGCATAAATATTGCAAGAGCCAAGAAAATAAAAACAGATCGCTTGGATACCAGTGATAACTAGGGATATGCCTGGGATTAGATGCTTACGCATGATAATTTTGCTTACGGACAGGGCTGAAGTAATCATTAGCTTAGTTTAATTAAATTATTACAGACACATAATACATAGACCCAAGTTGCACTTAAACAATTTGCTTCTGGTGCCAGGCATGGTCCATGAACCGGAATAAGCCACCAGTGTGGCATTATCCACGTTGAACTAGCCCTATTCCTATCAGAATCCACGAGATTTTCACTGCTGATTTCAGGTGGAAACAGGGCTAAGGAAGCCCTGAGAACTTGGGGGCCAAATAATCACAAAGAGTGAACAATCCTACCTCAAAACATTGACCCCTAAATAAGTATACCTAGATGGATCAAGCAAGGGACAGACACACTCTACCATCTATGCTGCCAAGAGCAGCTGCTCATCGGCGACCCAAACAAGCCAATATTCTCCTCAGTATTTGCAGTATGAAGTGTCTAGCAATCAACTGCTCCCTCTGCAGAGAAGCGGCACCGATTCCCACGGCTTTCGAAGGAAAAACGTGCTCGGCACGGACCAGGCCGAGCGCCCCAGACAAAGGAAGCGGGGCCGGCAGCGCAGCCCACCCGGTACCGCAGCCCCCGGCCCAGGCTCCCGCGGAGCACACGGGCTTTTATTTTGTTCCACGGCGCGCTGATGCACAGCGGCCGCTTTCTTGTGATCCTGCTTTCCACTTTGCGGCCTCATCGTTTAGATATGCGGATTATTAAAGCCAGAACAAACATGTTAGTTATTCTCCGAGCGCATCTCCTCGTGGCTAATCTCGCCGGCAGAGCTCGGCAGAGTGTGGACTCTGCTATTTCTAGCTGTACCGCTGCTCCCTGCTACAGGCGGAGCGGCGCACAGCTCTATTGGACACGGCTGGAAAAACCACCGCCGGGCAATGGGATAAATGCCATTATCAGCGGACCTCTTTGGACCGATTCTAGCGTTTTTCAGACTTGCATGAGCTTAATGACATCTTCGGGTCTACTGAGAAGAGAGTCTGAGTTTAACAACCCACCAATTGGGCAGCCCTATTTAAGGGACTGTTACTAGCCTTAGGAGAAGCTAACAGGTTAGTTGAGACAGACAAATTGAGCAATCCGAGCGCAAACATGGATTTAACACAGCTACCATCAGCAGCCACCAGACAAACTGGACATTAAAAATTGAAATGTGCCATGCAAGCTTAATATATTCCCGCATCTTTGAATGATCCAGTTACTTCTTCCAATTATGCATGACATTTTCTCGTAACATTTTTTTTCTGCAGTTTCTACAAAGCATCCTCTATTTGCTATTTCCAAGGCAACCCCACACTAGAACTTCAATATTCTGGAGGAACTTGCAGGGTTCCAGCGAGACAAGGCATATTGAGCTGCTTTATCACCCCAGTGCTGAAGGATGTAAGTGTGAGAAAGACAGAGTAGAAAAGAGGGGGCAACAGTAGCAGCCCTATTGCACTTGTGAGCAGAATTGTGGGCCAAATTGTTTGAAAACCACATTATCTGAGAAACGGCTGCTTCTGATGACTCAGAAGAGGTCATCTCGCAAAACCCACGCCGGACACGGGCTGCACCCACAAGCTGGGATTCATGAGTGTGCTGTGCTGAAATGCAGGACCGGCTCAAGCTCCCTTTGGCACCGAAGGGGGAAATAGCATCGCTGGAGCCAGCTCATCCCGGAACACGCATCGAAAATAGCACAGGTGAATCACATCCTAAAAATGCTTATTTTGGTTCTTTAGCTATAAAAGGAGCCTAAGGCAACCGGTTCCAATGTGGCTCACTGCACTACAAAGGGCTACAGTTAAGCAAGATTAATTAATTTCTTACTAAAAGAGATGTTATGCAGAATGACAAAAGAAAATCCTGATTTTATGCAGTGGTGAGATATCGGAGAAAATCATCCCCCCGAGGCTGGAAATGGGGTCCAATCTTGTGATAATGCAAATAACTCTCCAACCACTCCCCCCTATTCAAAAAAATTAATTCCCCCTGCGTTATTGGGCAAAGAGGGCAATATTCAATAGGCAGGAATCAGCTGATTTAAATACACTAAAGGGAACCTCTCACAGCGAGGACCCCATCTGCAATCTCTGCAAATTAATAGATATCGGGAGCCTAGGAAATTAAACGCAGTTATTCAAACCATTGCTGCTGCCTGCACTGTGGAGCTCGGGGTAGCTTCCCAAGCTCCCAAGCCTGGCAACTTGCACAAGCAGCAGCTTTCAGGAGCATGAGCATGTTCTTATTAATAGTAATAATAATGATAATAAGGCTGAAGAAAGAAAATAGCCCGAACGGAGGGCACTTGCTTGGGTAATTCCCAGCAGCAATGTCTCCCTCTATTCCTCTCTGGGTGCTGAAGGGTGTTCCCGTAACTCGAAGGTGAACAATTGCTCAGGAAGGCTACTCAGACAGCCGGGTCCGGAAAAGCCCTCGGCGGAGCAGTAAATCTTGTGACTCACACGCAGAGTCACCCGGCTCAGCGCGTTTCGTGCCCCGGGGTGCAGCGGGAGGGGAAAATCCATAGGGTTTGGGAAAGAGCCCGGTTCCTGCGAGCAACGGCCCTTGCCGAGTGAAGCCGGCAGCCCTGCGGGAACGGAGTGACCTCCCGAGAAGCGGCTCCGGGAGGGCTAATAAAGCAGGACATGCTCGAATCACTGCCAGGAAGCCTCGAAATCTCTGCCGTGGATCTTTACAACGGGGTGTGAATTTGAAGGCGCCCGCTCTGGTCGCTGCAGCTCACGTGCTAACGCACCGAGTTGGCAGTCTCGGCCAGGCATCGAATTCTGCAGGGAAATATCCTGTTTAGATGCCACTGAAATCAGCCTGCGACTTGTACTTCTTGCAAATACCTTGCAAGCCTTTCCTTGCAGCGTTAAAACGTGATAAAATGTTCTGGGAAGTCATCCAGAGATGCACGTGCCGAGATTACAGCAACTGAAATAACCACTCTCCGTTTCAAACAACTCACCATGAGCCAAAAGGAGCACGGATTTCAGGAGGCCCAAGCTCCCATATTCCTGCAAGAAAACTGAAAAAAAAAAACAGATCTTGCCTCAGCCACACAATTTGCACACTTCTTATGGGGTGGCATCCATTTCTACAGATGGCTCAATTGTGAAACACCAGCTGCAAAATCCAGCGCCTAAATCTCTGCACTGGACAAAATCCTCTGGAGTCAGGCCATATTATTACATATATAAAATAATAATAATAATTCAGGCCCTTCGAACACACTACTCTTTCCAGCGTGTCTTTTCGGGCTGGCTCATTCCCAATCGGGTAACGCCGCATGCTGCCAACTCCTTACCTGGAAATCCAGCCTTTTGTGAGCGAGAAAAACACCCATCAAGAAGGGCCACAAGTGCACGGGGCTCAGTCTGCTCTGATCAGTGCTAAGTGCAAAATTTGGTCACCCAAATGCCCCCTCTTTGCCCCTAATTGCAATTGCAGAGGTTTCCTGCAGACCTCGCGTGCCGCCTCGGCTGCGCATTGAGCTTCGACCCACAGAGCCAGGACGGGGAAGGGTTTCCTAACGGAGCAACAGGCCTCCTAACCGCACGGTAAGCCGGGTCATCCGAGGGCAAGTCTGTTCCAATTACTTTTTCCTCTAACCCCCAAAGCCCTTTGCTGCCGCGTGCCGTACTTTCTGACTTTGCCAAAGCCGAGCCGCTGCGGTTTCTAGGTCACTAGGTCTCCAGCGCAGCCCTGTGGGGGTATTTGCACGAGACTCGATAAAATGCACATGTCAGACATCCCCCTTGGTCAAGCTCTGCTGCTGTCTGCTGCTTTAGGGGAGCACTGGCATCATCAAAAATAAATAGAGTATACATGGCATTTTTTAGTAGATAAACATGTTCTTCAAAGGAAAATCCTACGCTGATTTGGAAATAATAAACACAGCAGCAAACTCTAGTTTAGCTGAACTGCATCTCCCTCGCTCCAGCAATGAGAAACTGGGAAGTTTCTATAATTGCTAGAATTTCTTCAATTGCTACAAAGCCTGGTTGACCTTGTGTCTATAAGCAACCAGTGGGACAGATCACTGGAGCACCGGGCTTGCTGCAGAGCAAGCTGAAAACCCCTCTCCCTTCCTCAGTGCTGGCCTGAAAGGCTCCACATCAACCCCCAACACTCAACTGATGGCGCAACACAAACCACTGTCTTGTCCACCTTTTGTTTTCAGCTCGTTTAAAGCGGATTAAGTTGCTCATAATCAATGCATGGAACCAGACTCCACCCGGTCCAGGGTGAAAGATAATTTCACCCTGAAAGATAATTTCAAGGTCTCTCCAAGCCCAAATTACCAAGAGCCCAAAAAGAACATTAATGGGCATCAATGGTCACCAAATCACCAAGACCCAAAGAAGAGCAGTATTGGTCATGTCTCCCGCTGAATCGCTTGGCAGGGTTAGCAGATTGGCTAAGCAGTTTGAGCGTGTTTCTTCAGTGTTTCCCCTATTTCTTGCTGCCCGTCACTACATCTCACCTGTATAAATCACCAACACCTTGAAAACACTGAAAAAAAAATAACTTCTCACTCCGGTGGCACTTAACATGACCTGGCCTGAACAATCCATTTAGCGGTTAAGATCCCTCCTGGCCATCCCACCACGCAAGGAAGACCTGAGACAACCCTGTCAGAGCTCAGCCTTGGAGAGCTTGCCCCACCTCGGAGCTCTCCGGGACGCTAAGCTCTTGCTGTGGGGAGAGGAGGCCACAGAGCAAGTCGTGTCAGCGTGGGCTGCCTTACAGTCCTGCCGGCAGGTTTGTTCACTACCAGAATCACTTACCTTACCCAAAGAGGGGCAAAAACGTCCACTAACATCTCAGCTCTTAAAAGAGGATAAGAGAAAGCTTTAAAAGATGTAAAGAAAAAAAAAAAAAAACAGGTCTTTCGGTAGGAGGCTACACAAGTCATATTCTTGGAAAAGTCTCAGCTCCCAAGGAAATGCAATTTTGTACCTAAAGTCTAGCCCAAACACGGTGTTAGTACCTAGTACCTAAGGAGAGTGCTGTGTGAGCATTCACCAAGGACATTCTAACAACTGCTTAGGGTTCCTTCTCTTTTTCACTCATTCCTGGGGCCTCCCCATGCGATACAGGATGACTGTCAGAACAAAATTCAACAGCTGTGTAACAATCTTGAGGGTTTAAGAACTTGGCACCCATCAAAACGGATGTTTTCGGGAGGCCAAACATCTTTATCATCTCCACCGAAACTCAGACAGCTATCACCAGCACTCGCTCTTCATATAATGCTTAATCCAGCTTTAATAATCACTAGACACCAACAGCTTAATTATATCTGCATGGTGGCACCTCTGTTCTATGCAGCAAAAGTTTCAAATGATCTCCAGAGGTCCCCTCCAACCTCACCATTCTGTGACATATATTTGCATATGTATTTATTATATATGCATGATACAAAGGGAAAAATATGCCTTGCATTCAGATGCCTGCAGCGAAAACATCTGAGGACTGTTGTGCCCATTTAGTGGCTGCGAGAGACTTGCCCAGCCCAGTCTTTGGATGGGGAAGCAGTGGTATTTATGAGAGTAATAGAAATATTTGGATTCATCTGGCTTTAAAATGACTATAATAGGACAAAAAAAAAAAAAGAGGAGTCCAACGGACAACAGGCAGCAACAACAAACACAAGAGAGCAGAGCACTTGCTGTCTTCTTATTAGGGCTTTCACAACTCAAGCTCTAATTATTTGGAATTCCCTACTGCTTAGAAAGAAGGATCTATAATTTTGCTAAATATTCCATCATATACCATTCTTTCTATTCCCTGTCAAAGCAGACGTTTCTAGTCCTCAACATAAGCAGCCAATTATTTTCCAGTTACTTTAAGAAACAAGTTTAACTGATTATAACGTTCAGCTTTTCAAGATACTTCCTTTTACTTTGCTTATTTGATAGTAGTTTCTTTACACACTGGCCGGAATATAAGCAGTAAACGGGGATGAAATCAAACTGCAGCCCAGTTACATCCTCCAAGCCCTAGACCTGCAGAAGTCAGGCTAAGCAGAGCGTGCACATTTTCTGTCCAACTTCCACTTCAAGTGGATGACAAGTTTAGCGAGGATAATACCCTCCAAATACTGCCTGATTGGGCAGGCAAGGACATTTGCTCAATTCACCCGGAGCGTTATCCTCCCGGCTTGCCGGGGCTTTATCCCCTGCTGCGAGCTAACGAGAGCGGCTCTGCTTCGGATGTTCCTGTTGTGCGGGCGGTTTGCTGCAAGATCATGGGAAAGTCTGGGGGTTTTATGTTATTTTATTTATTTTAAACCACTGCAGCAAAGAAAGAGAGTAAAGAAGATTCACTGCTTTTGCTGCAGAATTAGCTTTGCGAGCTTTAAAACTGCGCATCTTCCTTTCATTTATAAATCATAGTAAGAGTCGCATATTGTAGGATGTTGAGAAAGAGACACAGTATTTCACCCTAGAAATACAGAAAGAAAAAAGAAACCTCCACAAAAATAAAAGCTGCAACTTTGGGGAAGCCTGCTATTAATTGACCTGCAATTCTTTAGCCCAAGACAAGCACAAAATACCTGGAGATTCTCCTCTCTGCTGCTCCCTGGCTAGGGAGCTGCAGGGCAGGGGCGCTAGGTCTCGAGGGCAGCCGTGCCCCTCACCGCAGGCGCGTGCAAGCAGATGGTGCTCGGCTCTAGCCGACAGCTACACCCCTAAGCTGGAACATCCTGACAGCCACAGGCTGCCCGTAGGAGCGCAGAGCCCAGCCGAGAGCTTAGCGCCCACAAAGCCCAGCCGGACACAAAGGCAAACGTCTTCCAAGGCCCTCCGTAGGGGCCGACGTATTTGCAGTATTGAAAGCCCACTTGGCAAACCACAAAAGGTATTTTTTGCAGGAGGTCTGTCCAAAGCTCTCCTGCAACTACTAATTCCGTGTCACCCTACTTGACAGAGAGATTGAATGCACTATTTCCCTAACCAGGCACCAAAGAATGGTTTTATTTTCAAAAATTCCTTATGCAAAACCCAAGGATATATTATTATTATTATTATTATTATTATTTCTATTAGGGTACTGTGCCTTTTTCTCATTAAGACCAACACTATCGCTCCCCAAAGCCCGGGCACATTGTCCTTGCCTGCAATACTACATTATACCTGGCAAATTCGTAGCACGACTCACCCAAGATTTCCACACGCATTACAAGGATTGACATCTGCTGTGGCCTGTAGTTAAGTTTGGGCTTGTTTCAGGCCAAAGTGGGGAATATTAAGATACAGAAATGCTGCTTGCACACCCTTGGTCTGCATGGGTCGGCAGTTGGTCGGCACCCTTGGTCGGCAATTTAACGGGCTGAGATTAAAACCGCTCTTAATCCCCAATCTCATATCAGTTTAAAGTACCTTGGGAATAACTGCTTTCAAGCAAGCAGTTAGAAACCTCATTTTTAATCCACATATATTGGGTCCCAGGAGGACTGAAGGAAACAATCATTTATTCTACAGGTAGGCCTTGTACTTCCTCACAAGACAGGCATGCCACGCTTGGCAGCAAGCAAGGCAGACCCAAGGCATCCAGGCGAGCCTGCAGGCTGTATTCACCTTAGTGCAGCTACCTAAGCGCAGCAGCTCGTGCTGGGGAGCCTCTTGCTCTGTTGTGGGCCTGGGTCGGCCCCGAGGGGCTCCCTCCTGCTGCCCTGCACGAGGGGAAGCGACGCCCCGGCCGCGCTGAGAGCCGGGGAGAGCGATACCCTGCGAACGATAAAGCAGAGCTGACAGCCGGGCAGACTCCTCCTGTCGGCAGCTGCGGAACCTTTCCCACTCGATACCGCTTCCGACGCAGGAATTTCACTGCAGGGCTCTTCCCTTTCATTTGCAAAACGCAGCTGCAGCTCGGTATCCGTGTTAGTTACTGGCTGCTGGCTCTGCAAGGCCGGAGCGGTGCTTCTTGCTGTTTTGGGGGTGGTATTTTTCGCACACATCCAGGAGTGTGAGTCCTCCTGGATAACTGTTGCAGACACAAGCAGAGGAGATGCGCTCACAGCAGAACACCCCGGAGCGATGCAGATCTGCCGCTTCAGCAGCAGCATTAGGGGGGCAATTTGTCACGTCCCTAAGCGGGGGTGAAAATGATTCCTTTTGCAGCAGCCCCGCTCTCCTGCTACCACTGCCCTCCTGCTCCTTCCCTGCCAACTGGTCCCGCAGCAGCGCCCAGGCAATCCGCAGGGAGCCGGGCTCGCCTACCACAGGAGTTGGAGTCCAGTCTCCTTGACACCCTTACTGGTCCTGGATGCCGGCAAAAATAATCCAAATCACACTGAATATAATTCTGGTTCTGTTGCTTACCCAGGTTTGGTTTCTTGCTCTTTGTAGGCAGGCTGCAATTTCTAGGCAAAGCTTATTAATCAGATGGAGGCTTTTCCCGTTTGTTCATCAGCTACGTGTGTTAACTGCTTAATGACTTGCAGGTCGGTGTCCAAAAATGCTGTTTGCTCTATTTTTAGTTCTGACACAGGCTACGACAGAAGCTTAATATAATGGCACTGCACAGGGATTGTTTCAAATGTTAAGACTCAGATATCCAAGTCATCGCTAAATGATCCCTTCTTAGTGGGCTATGAACCACGCATAATTCGGCATATTCCATCAGCACATCCTGCAGCACAGTTATTCTGTAAGTGGAAATTCTCTAGGCAGGGCCAGCTCCATGTAAGACATTCAGATTCAATTTTACTTAATCCTTGCATGTGAAGGATTCACTGGCAGCTCGTTTGGCTCTCAAGACACTTTGATCGATGCTCAGCAGCTGAAGTCGAGCGGGCCATGAAAACATGCAGAAATGGGTCCAGGTGCGCAGGGCCACACTGAAAACCCCAAAATCTTATGGCTTTAAATATACGTCCCAACAGAACCACCCGTTCACCTGCCCACCTCTCCTCTGACTCTTAAACCAGAAAGGGCTGTGATGGGTCAAAGTGATCCCCCCACACCGATTCAGGCACTCTAGGTGGGTATGTGGCACCCATGCATTTGGGGTACGCTGCACGTGGCTGTTGGCTCCTGCTCCAAGCACATCCCCAAGTGCAGAGGCTTGCCCAAAATTCCAGTGAAGTGGCAGAGGCAGGGTGGCTTGCTCTCTTCTTGCAGCAGCAGCTGCCAAACACGGCCCTGGATGTTCTGGCAAGGGGTGAAAAGGCTGCTCCTGCACAAGAGCACCGCGGGCAGCTCCTGCACGGCGCTGTCACCCATTGCTATGGCAGCGGGGTTAAATCCATCTCAGTGCAGCACTGGTTTTTATAATGAGAGAGGGGAAGGAAAAAAGCAATATATGCATTATGGAGAGAAACATTATGGAGAGAAACATTATGGAGAGAAACATTATGGTCTGTGGAGATGAAATACACACACGCTCTGCGGGCCTTTGCTGGCTACTCGCAGAGCACAAAGAACTAAATGAGTGCTAATGAGCAGAGCGCACATTCACCTCTCCCACCGGTGGGAAACGCAAGGCCAGGTAGCTGTGGGGCAGCGAAGGGAATTCCCACATCAGCCATAGGGAAAGGGCAAGCAAATGGGCTCAGGTGGCCTGGAGGTATAAAGCAAAGATATGTTAGAAGCCACCGCTGCCTTTCTTGGAGAGCCACTGCTCCTCTGATCCTCAAAATTCATGAATTTGTCAATAGGACAAAGGGACGCTCTACAGCACCTAGGTGTAAGGAAACGCATCCGCATCTCCAAAAGTCCTGACACCGAGTTACTGGTGATCAGGAAGGCATTTGTTAAGTATTTGTTAAGTATTAGCCTTGCTGCCTGAGTCAACAGCCTCTGGCGTTTACGATGTGTATTTTCTGTAAATGCCTCTGTTCCACTGACAGAAGATGCTGTATAATCCAACAAAAATGCTGTGTGAGAGGACGCCTGCAGCCCACTTGGGCACATTCTTCCTCCAAACATTTTGTGTTTAAACTGAAGGAACTCAATCGTACAATCTAAATATAGCTAAGAACAAGCATAAATACTCAGGGGTCTCAGCAGAGAAAAAGGCATGTTGCGCATCTACCCAACAGCTGTGGTATAAGAAATATATACATAAGTGTACGTATAATATCTTAGACTCACAAGAATGCCTTGCTTAGGCAAAAAGTGGAGCAGTTTCAAAGAGCTTGAGTTCCGCTAACGTCACCCAGACGCAGCTGGAAGCTGTGTCAGCAGAGAGCAAGAGAAGAGAAGCGACGAAGGGTAAAGGCAGGTTGCACCAGGGGAAGCTTCTCATCTTCCAGTAGCAGAAACTCTTTTCACTGCCTTCACAGATGCTGGCCAATTTAAACAGCTCAGGAGAAATAAATGCACCACTAATCTGGAGCCTTTGGAACCGCATTCAGCTCTTGTGTATAGCGCTCATTTTCCTTTGAGCTGGTTAAGCAAAGCTAAGGAAGCGCTGATGAAGCCTCCTCTTCTCTGGCTGCTTGTGTAGGGCTTGGAACTGCTGGAGTTTAGCAAAACAGGAGCTTTTTTTGACACGCTTTGGAGGGCAGATGCATCGACAGCATTTCTCGCTTTGCAGGCTTTTTTGTCAGCTTCCACTGCGATGTTTTCTGGCCAGTGAGAGGACTAAGCAGAGGAGTTATTGCTCTGTTGGTTGGCAACGTTCACAAAACTCGCAGGAACCCTGACACTGCCAAGCACTGCAGCAACAGCTGAACAGCTGGCAGAGCTCAGGAGATTCAGAGGGACTGGGAAAAGGGCAGGCAAGGAGGGAAAAGACCAGCAGGCAAGGCCCTTTGACCGGCATGCAGGTTCAAATACATCCCTATCACATCACAGGAGGAGGGAGGGGAGATAAGAGGTTACTCTGGAGTTACACAACCAGCATTCAGGACAGAACTCATACAAATATTTTTTTTTTTTTTTTTTTTATGAAGTTGGAGTTTTTCCCATGGAAAAAAAACCACATGTTTTCTCAGATATGGCCTATTAAGGCTTGTCTATATTCTCTGCCCCTAAACGGAGCACCCTTGGTCTTCTGTGTACCCCCATAGCACCAGTTCCCTACAAAACACGTCCTCTCCCTGTGGCACACATGGAGACAACAACATACTTCCAAAAACGAGCAGTCATAAAGCCTATGTTGTACTGGACGGGCCATATGGAGTCACCAGCCTCCTAGGATTATTATTGGTTTTGGAAGGAAGGCAGTGAAAAACCTGAAACAAAACTTTCCATGTACAGTATTTCACTGTATATTTAAGTGTGTATATATGTAAGTATTGATACAAACCAATCTAGTACCTGGCACATAAAAAAATCAGCTGAATTCTCTACAACCAACTAGGTCCGTAAGGTTGGAATCCATACACTACCATGTGCTCAAGAGAAGCCACACGGAGACCTGGTAAGTATCTATAGGAGCACTACACACAACTGCAAGGTGGTAACGTCCTTACGGTTCCTACCAACAAATGTAAGGAACACAGGGTGTCCTCACTGCTGGGCATCCCCACTGTGATCCCACTGGAGAAGGAAGGGCCTGGAGAGGAATTCCGATTATGGCAAGCAGTTATTGCTCCTTACGCAGGACATATATTCACTGGGGTAAGTGCAGCCTACCCTGCAGAACACTAACACCTTGCTCGGCTATTTGCTCCTATGACATTTGTGATATGCATATTTAAACACAGATAATTCGAGCGGTTTCGGATTCAGTTTCGCACGTCATTCCACAGCACCGAAATGCTGCTGCCCTCCTCTTTGCAAGGACACCTTCAACCCCGTGCACCAATGCATATTCATACGGTGGAAGCCGTTTAAGGGAACAAAAGCACCTTGGAGAAAGGCGGCTCTGTGAGCACCAGGGGCCCGGATAAAGCCTGCTTTTTATGGACTGCTAATGCAGGAGAGCCTGGAAACGGCTGGAGACGACAACACCCACGCCAGGGGCTGCCCCTGGGCAAAAAGAGCAGCTTAGGGTTCAACATGACCCGGCCTCAAATGGCACCTGCAGCCGCCGGGCACCACCGCGGCGCAAAGAATCGCCCTGAACCCAGCCCTTCTCACGTGGGATTTCAGGTAACAACCACAGCAACGTGACACAGGCAGCAGCCATAGATTTTCCTTGTCGATATTATCCCTCCCCCAGACAGGGAACTAGCTGATACACGCTGATGGCAAGATAATCATTTTAAGCAGGAAATCCCATACAAGGATTTCCCAGGCAAACGCCACATACTCTTTTCAATTCCTCCTCAGCTGTGCAGAAGGGCTTTTCAATCCAAAAGCTGAACATAGGCATTGAATTCCTTCCCGATGCACAGCCATACATGATATTTGCCCCTGGGGACCGAGTACATTGCAGACATACAGTTCGGGGGGTGGAGGAGAAGCAGAAAGTGATTTTTTTAACTAATAGGCTTAAGGCAAAATGGCTCTAGTGGCTGAAATGGGATTTAATTTCCTATCTGTCATGCTGCACTGGGTGGAATGACTCGGAGTCCTGTGCACACTTGAGCTGAGTTTGTATTTTAATTTCTTAGCTTGAAATACCTTGAAAACTCAGTGACAGGCTGTGCAAACAGAGCGCTCTTCATCGAGAAGACTTCTCATGAGCTCAGATTGGACACTCAGAAATGAAGACATCCAAAATTAGTAGCCACTGAAAGAAAAAATATCTTACATATACACAGCAGAATTATGAAGGTACTGTGGCACACGGTCTATAGGCCAAAACTGAGTCTTGGATTCCCAGGATTTTAAATTCCCTCCTGCCATACCTGTCGTCTTTCCC